>APFE031631134.1:3185-44405 GCA_000404065.3 Pinus taeda
GTTGGGGAATTGGTGAGCCCAAATGGCACTTCCATGAACTCATAATGCCTATATCGAGTATTAAAGGTCATCTTATGAATATACCCATAGTTAATGTACAATTGATGGTATCCAAACCTTATCTTAATATTTAAAAATATAGAAGCCCTTCTGAATTGATCAAACAAATCATCAATCCTTGGTAGAAGGTATCTATTCTTAATTGTGGATTCATTTATTTTAATCTAGTCTATACACACCCTAAACGTGCCATTCACCTTTTTCATAAATAATATGCATGCTTCCTAGGGAGATACAATGGGTATAATATAGCCCTTTTCCAACATTTTTGTCAATTGTAGTTTCAACTCTACTAGTTCTGGAGTACTCATTCAGTATGGTTCTTTGGAAACTAGTGATGATCCCAAAAATAGTTCAATTTAGAAGTAAATTTCTCTTCTTGTGTCAGTCATGTAATATGTTTCGGAAATATATCGCTAAATTATTTCAAGATGAGATGTTATCCCAATTGCTACTATAGCCTTTAGAGTTGTTGGTTACTTCAAGGGTGAACAATTCACACATTCTCCTATTGCACCACTTAAGCTATAGCACACTTATTTTCCTAACCATCATAGACTTCCTTTACCCTTATAGCTTCATTATTTCTCCATAGTCATTAAGGAATTCATATAATTTTCTAAGGAATAAGATTATTGTCATGTGCCTTTTTAACCAGTGCATGTCGATTAATATGTTGTATGAACCTAATGATTGTAGGTTCAATTCAACATTCATGGGCATACTATCCATTACAATTGGACATGAACTTACTACATGCTCGGTCTACTTCTTAGTCCCTATGGAGAACTTGACCTACCAAGAACTATCGTATGTTGTGCTCTTCAACACATCCTTGTTTACAACTAATGGACTCACATAACCAAAATTTGAGCTAGGGTTAATTCAAACTTAAACATATTGGTTACTGATTATACCTTCTATTTCGATCATTGAAGTTTGGTGATCCTCCTGCCTATTGTCCAACACTACATAGATGTGGGGTAAGCTATGAACCACATTGTTCACTGTCGTTTCTTTATACACATTGTAGAGTATTGAATGATCCCTCAATAGCCAAGAAAAATCCTTTCATGATTGGTACTCCCCACATTTATTACTCTCTATTTTTTCTCCCTGCTCCACTCATTTCTTTGATTGTAGAGAGAGTTGGTCCTGACTAGTAGTACTGGGTTTCCACCCTGCTAATGTCCAGTAATTTTTTGACCTATTCCTTTAAATATACACCTTCCCTTTATTTTCCATGTGGCCTTATACATGGACTTGTGCTTCGATTACTCATAGTAGTACTTCATTTTCTTGACAACATCCTCTATATTTTGTGGCTTTTAAAACACTATTCTATCCATAAGTGCTTATGGAAACCCACTGAGACACTTTGAATATTTGTTTTCTCTTCCTTGATGTAGGGCACATACCAAAACAACTCCAACAATATGGTTGAATATTCATCAGCTGACAAGTACCTACCTTGTGCTCATAAAATTTGTTGGCCTTACTACGGTCATACCTCTCAGATAAGTACTTCAAATAAAAATACCTTTCAAATATCCTCCAAGAAAGATCTTACTCTTGAATGGTCTTCGCATTCTTTAGGTATTCCTATTGGATATCATCCTTCCTTTCTAGGCAAAAGATGGCTACTCCTACATTCATATTTTTATACCAATTATGGACCTTGAAAAATTTCTTCATTCCAAGCAACAATGCTTCAAATTCTTCAACCTTCTCCACCTCTCCATCAAAGATAGGAGCCTCTTCCTTCTCAAATCTTTCCACCATGAAATCGTTTCCTTTCCTTTTAGTTTCAAGACTAAGAAGCTACTAATGACTTTATCTCCTCCTCTCTTGAGTGCTTAAAGGAATTCCACCTCTCATTATGTCTTTGCTTCCATGCCTATGCAGTTGCATGGAAATAATGATTTTTTCACCATTATTATTCAATTTTGTGGGCATTATCAATCTCTTTGGCCTTTATGTCAATCTAGACCATGATCTTGCCACACTATGTCAACTTGGATCGTATCATACTCTTGGTGATTGGAAGTAGAGTTGCAAAAGGATGTAAATATTCATGGCTAGGTTGTGTATTTTGATGATGTCTTGATGGCTACAAAGGAGTTGCAAGAGATTATATAGGCTCTAGACATGTGTGATGAAGTGAGGAAGAAATATGGAAGAGTTCTAGGAAGTGGATCTCAACGTTTCTTCAATTTTACCTATTATCACTAGAAAGAGAGTATGCACAATGAAAAAATGTTGTATTTTCGCTAGGAGCACAAGGTGTTCATGCTATGATATTATTTGGGAAGTCATGCGATCCTAAAAATGATGCTTATAGGTGAAGAAAATAAAAAAATGCAAAAATCAGAAAAATTCCCAAGGTATTCGTGCACGTGAGGATTTTCTAATAACACCATCAACAAATAAATGGTTATTTCCCAAGGTACTTGAAGATTAGAGGGCCGATAAATTCACTTGGAAATTAGACAGAGGTGTACAAGAGTGGAGAGATCGATCTATATTAAAATGAGGATTATCATATTTTATTTGGTTTGCTTGTTCTTGCATAGGTTTGAAGGACGCTATGTATAAGAGTGATCTACATAAGATAAAAGTGATTTGATCCTATTTAAAGTGTGTGTGTGACTCATTATGTTTTTTATTTTTCATCTATCACAAGGAGGAGGCCAAAATTTGATTACTTAATGAGATATCTAGAGGAAATTATGACAAAGCTTTTGATGGTTCAGTTCATTCTTTGATATATGATGAGTAAATATGGTCTTGATTTGATAAAACATCATCTAATCCTTAACTATTCTTAATTGATCAAAATGGTGCATATTTTTTGATAGTTGGTGGTATAGTTGTTATATGCATCATATAAAGTTTTTGGAACCTTTTTTAGTATGTGCACATCATATCTATCTAAGAATGGCCAAAACATTATGGTTGAGTGTTTAATGATATTTTGAATTGAATGTACTCCTAGATATCAAATTGTAGTGTTTCTGAAAGACTCTTGTGTCTTGTGGAAAATTCCATGAGGATTTGTTGATTGAATTTCATGGTAGGGATGAGTTTGTATACTTGAGAAGGGGTAGAGATACAATAGTGTATGTGCAAGACAAATTTTTTGTAGAGGTCATTTGCTTGTGATGAGTTTTTTGTAGGGATATACACATAGATCTAGCTGGATGGGCACAATGAGTTATCCATGTATAGATCATCAAGACCAAAGGATTTTGCAATGATTTGAAATAATACTTGAATGATCTCCACATGCATACATGACATTTTTAATAAATCTTCATGTATGAATAAACACATTGATTATCCCCTCTCATGTACTACAATTGTATTGGAGAAAGGTCTGATAGAGGTTTAATAGTGGTTTCTTGTTAATGTATTTGATTATTGGAATTGATATTTGTTAGTATAGAGCTCAATGCCTTGTTCAACAGAATAAGGATAAAGGTTCTATATGAAAAAGTATTTATTTTCAGAGATTAGTTAGTGTAGACATTAGCATCTTGTATACTAGAATAATGAAATTTTTTTATCTATGGTAAGTTTGCTTTTAATATATGTTATGTTGTTGTTTTTATTTAGGGATTGTCTGTAGGATTAAAGGTGGAGACTAAGTTGGAGTGCATGAATTCTTTTCATGTGCGCATGAAGCGAGGGTTTTATGGTTGAGAGTGCTAATGTGATATATGTATATTTCTATAATTGTACTAGGAATATTCGTTTATTTGTTGTAATTTGGGTATGTGTATGATGAGAGGTGTGTCAGAGTCTTCTACTAAGATGTTTTGAGAATTAGAATGTTGTTATAACTTGTTGATTTTCAACAATACTATGCAGAGGTATGGATTGTTACGAGCATGTGGATTGGTGAGATGCGTGAAGGTTAACATGATGGGAATTTTTAATCATTGAGTATTACTTGTTATTGAGGAAATTTTTGTTGTTGCTAATTGTTTATGTTGATGAATAAATGAGCTTGGTGAGGCTTGATGATGACTAACTGGATAATTAGTGTTTATATTGGCTAATAAGTTTTGATTAGATACCATCAAGATTTGGTATTGGATGTACATGTTGATTTGAGTAAAAAATGATTATTTATTTATACAATCAATGGTTCATTAGTGGTGTATGTTAGTATGATTTGATTTTATTATTTCAGAGAGTATGGTTTCGTGTCACTGAATGCGTGTTTGTTCCAAAAATTTAATACTATTGACGTGTATGCCAGAGATAGGGTTTAATTTTACATAAAGCAGATTCAATTTTTTTATTAAGGATTTATTCTAAAGTGGTTTTTTGGGATCTTGTTATTAAAATTGAGTAGAATGTTATATGTGGGTCCAATTTGAAAATTGGATGAAAATTTAACTACAAAATTTGTGTTTGAGGCAGGTGGATCTAGTGTGAAAGATTTTGAGACGTGGTCCACAAAGGTTCTAAGGGTTTTTTGCTTTACTAAGGGAGTGGTAACTTCCTTCGAGTGGTGGCCAGTAAATTTGGTCTATGAGTGGTCACTTCCTTCATGTTGTAGGTGTAGAAAAAATAGGAGGTGGAAGCCTCCAATATAGAGGAGGCTAAGCACTAGTAAAAAAAATTTCCAGTGCAAGAAGTAATAAAATATTTTCTTTACAATAATAACAAGAAGAGTGAGTAAAAAGAAAAGGTGATTTTTCCCTGTTGGGTTTTCAACCTAATCCAGTGTCCCTATGTGTTGATGTGTTGATGATGTATTGCATTATTGTCGTTCACATGAATTAATGATTAAATGTTTCTCATGGTTTACTTTCTCATGCTCATATTTATTGCATGATGTGTTGTGAATTAAATGATGGTTCACTTAACACTGAAAATAAAAGTGTAAACCAAGTAAACTTTGATCACAATTTGATCCAACATGAAATCTTGATTCATCGCCTTTCTTAGTATTTCTAACAATTGGGATTACATCACAAGTGCTTCATGAAGTAGCTTGATTGCTAGAAGGAATATCTAGCAAAAGAAGCAACTAGAAATATTTTCTCACTACCAAAATAGATTTATTCAATGGAGAAAACTTCAAATGTTGGAAGATAAAAATGAGGTATTATTTGCAATGTCTTGGAGCCTATGTTTGTGGAGAAGTAGAAAGTGGGTACCAATACACTAAATCCATCCCAACAAATGATGTAGGCAAGAAAAAGTATGAAAAAAATAACAAAGTAATTATTACCATTCTGGAAGGTCTTACAGAATCAGAATTCATGAAGGTAATGCAATGGAACACCACAAAAGAAATGTGTGACAAATTGGTGACTTACTATGAAGGGAATAAAACTTTAAAATGTGTTAAAGTTACAGTTGTATAGAATTCAATATGAATCTCCTAAAATGCATGAAGATGAAAATATTTATAATTTTTTCCTCATGTATATGAATAATCACCATTCAACTATAGGTAACCATGTGAACCACTCTATGTTTTTATCATATACAAAGAAACGAAGATATCCCAGCAATTATTTTTCACTATCTCAATTCACTCGTCAGATTGAGGATGATAAGATGAGCTATGGACTAATTGAGTAACAAGGCAAGAAAATAATTTTGTCTAAAACTTTATAGTGAAAATTAGATCATTGTCACTTACGATAATATTTGGGTTTGCATGTAGCTTTTGAATTGTTTCCATAAATGCAGCAATAATTGTACTAACTTTAAAAGGATGAGATAATGAACAAAAATGTTCATACATGGTAAGTTAATCAACTAATTTTTGTGCACTAAGATGTATTTTTAAAGGAAATCTTAATTCCTACATTAATTGTCAACATGAGGCAAGTTTTTTTATTTCAAGAGTGTCAAAACTATATGTGCAATGAATTCAGAGGTTCACTAATAAGAAATCGTTGCAATTTCTAATGACTATGTTCTTCAAACTTAATCCAAACAATTCTAAATGAAATTCATAACGCACTCTGCTATTCTAGAAAATGGATTTGAATACAACTTGTAAAGAATCATGCTTGGAAGCCTTAGATAGAATTGAAGCTAACTCGCTCACTCATGAAAGAGAATTGTAACAATTGACAACAATCGTAATTGAACAACAAATCCTAATTAAACAACAAATCCAAATTAAGTAGCAATTTCGATTTGAACAATAGATGATACATGAATATCAAATGTTATCTAAATATCAAATTATTGTAGAAGCATAAAGCGATCAATTCTATTTCTGAAATATATGATAACATTACTTGAAATGAACAACAAATCGGAGCTAGAACTATCATAACCAATTCAATCAAAAGTATTACTCGTATATGACACACAGATCAATCTAAATCTCGAATGAGAAACAAAATCAAACTGAAATGAAAAACCTTTCAATAATCAAAAGTAATATTAACTTAACATTAACAAGTAATCAAGAATGAAATAGAGAATATTATGACACCGATGAAGCAGTAGATCTTCTCTTGACGGGGCTAAGAGTCGCCAGAAGTCTCTGCTAAGAGATACTCAGAATATAAGTATGAGTTAAACGCAGCCCCTCTTCATTAAAATAAGTAACTAGTTACAACATCCAAAATAATAGTATTATATGTCAAAAATAATAATTCCAAACTATGAAAGTTTGAACTCTATGTAGTTTTGCCTTTCGACTTTACATATTAAATTTAGAAAATAAATAGATAAAAGTGAATCCTCAAGATCAGGGGATACTGAAGATTTCATTATACTTGATGTAATACTGTCATAAAATAATCATTGGTTTGCCCAGTCTTCCGTTGTGCTACCATGCCTTTGACATTGTCGCTTCCCTTATGAGATGTCATCATTCTGTCAATTGAGAAGTTATTGATCAATTCATGACTTCTACACATAAAGATAGAAACAAATAGTTTTTCCTTATATTTGTCTAATTTGTTATTGATTAATTTTACTCGAATTTAGATATTATTTCCTCTACTTGTATTCATAAACAGAGATAACCATGTGAAGATGAGTGTTAAATAAAGCTATTACCAAGGAGGAAACATACCTTTTTCTTGACCCAACATACTCCCCAAGTTACCTTGTTGCATGACCTCATGAAATTAAATGGTTGAGGTGTAGCTGAGTTAGGGAATAGGCAGGATACACGTCCTCCTTATAAATTCTGAAGCCATTTTTCTTCTTAAGTATAGAAAAATCCTAGTCAACGTCTTGATCCCTCAAGGTGTGGTCACTATGATACTTATCTTCAGGATACCATATGATTGGATTTCTATACCAAAATCCTATCCATTCAAGCCCCATGGTTAATACCATGTTACTGTACTTATACAAATGAGAGGAGGTAAATTTAAAGTTCCGGTACCCAAATTGTTATTAGTTTCTGACAGTAGTTCTCGAGACTTCACAACTTTGTCTGGCTACAGACAAGGCTTCCTCCTTGATCTCTTGGAAGTACTACTTTCCATCTTGTATAATATCTGTGTGAAATGGCCCCCAATTGGCCCATAAAACCATATCACGTCATGAATTGCTTGTGCTCGAACGAGACATGTAGGGGTTTTGTAGGTTCCCCTCTAAGCCATAGGTCGATTCCATATTCACACTGTCTAAAAGTATTGTAATCCTTGGCCCACTTGAGTTGGTTAGTAGAAAAAGAGAGAAATGCTTGGAATTGGGCATCCCCTATAAAGGGGCTAGGGTTGTTTTCTCTGTCATCTTCCAGAAGGAAATTGTGCATATAAAATTCATAGAGGAGTCGATGTACCTTCTCTTTCTATTCTCTGAAGCACTTGACAAAGTCCAGGGTATTTTTTATTTGCATAGACTTCCTAGCCTTAACAACTTTGATTTTCAGGAGGTGGTATCTTTCTAGGAGGAAAAGGGCATAATTTGTAGCAGGGGCTCTGCATGACATGTTGTCTAAATAAAGAGAGAAAATAGGTTCCAACTAATCTTTAGCCTTTTGTAGTTTGTCCTATGCTTTCTCAACCTTTTGATGTTTATTTTTGTACTAAGTGAAGGTCTCATCCTCAGTTTCTATGAGTGCCTCAGACGTTTTCTTTAATTCTTGATGTATATGTAGGGGCACTATTCCTTGTGCTGTGTTAATTCCTACTGAAGCTTCAATAGTTCATTCTAAAGTCTCCTAATAAATGCCTCCCTTACTAAGGGAATGTAAGCAGGTGTCTCCTATGTTTGGGCATCATTATCTTTTGTCTCCATAGGTTCAGTTTGGACAACAGCCTCAACTGCTTCTTGAGTTATGCAATAATCAATTGGGATGCTTTCTTCAACATTAGTCTGAACAACAACATTCATAGTAGGGTAGTCCACTTGGGTCTCCTCCAAACAAACACAGGGGTCTTCAGTCTACATTTCAGTGTCATCTACAAGACATGGCTTTGACTGAGTTTCCTTTGAACAGACCAAAAGAATCTCAGTTTGGGTTTCAGCATCCTTTCCAGAATAATGTTTTGTCTATTATCCTATTGTCTCTCTTTCCACTTTCAATTTTCTCGCTCTGATGGTATCTTTTGGCCATTGTCTTAGCCGCCCAATTATTCACTTCTATTTTCTATATTTTTAAAGAATTTTTCGGAGCCTATCCTTGTAGGACTTCTTTATTCTGGGACTTCCAATGAACGGTGGTGCAGTTGTATCTTCCTTAGGTTAATGCTTGAGTGGTATTATGTTAGCATCAGGGAGGGTTTCAACTAGAACTATATCTCTCGATGGAGCTTCACCTTCTAGTTCTTCTTTACCATGAATTTTTCTCTCAGGACACACCAATAAAATGGTATTTCTTGAGCAGTTACTATTCTCTGGGTTTTCTTCTAGGCAGGCCTCGTCCCGAGGGTACTTAGAAAAAATAGTATTACTTGGCTGATTTCAATCTCCCAAGTTTTCATCCATAGGATTCTCTTCAGTTGGAGGGTCCACTGGACTGGTATATGCTATCTAAGTTTCTTCTCTAATGGCTCCCTCTTCATGCATCTCGGCATCAAGGAGTTTTTCACATAAGGGGTTAGTTCCCTCTGTTCTTCCAAGAAATCAGTAAATGGCAGGGTTTGATCACAACCAGGGCTATCAATAGAGGCAGACTGGTTGGGGTTACAATTCTGTCCTTCAACATTCTCAGGTTGTTCTCTTCCCTCACTAAACATCCCCATGTTTTCTAATACCCTCAACACCTCTTCCTCATAGTCTTACAAAGGGGTATTTTATGGATTTGGAGGTGGTGTGAGTGATGGGCCAGTCTCATTTATTTGAATTGGGGTATGTTGCTGGGACTTCACTGACGCAGAGTGTATGAGTTTTACTAGGTTCAAAGGCACAAAGGAATTTTTCCTCTTCAGTGTCTTTCTCGGACTTGGGGTTCTAGGTCGTTGCTATTTTGTTACTAGGTTTTCTGGAGGTGGGGCCAGAGTAGGATTTACAATATTGTCCTAGGTTAACTGCTGTTGGGCCGGTCCATGTATGATAAGAAATTGAATTATTCCGTTATGACTGATGATGGGGCATTGGTTGTTAAATTTCCTAACTTGTCGAGTGACATCATGCAATATATAATTCAAATAAAACGATAAACTAACTTAAATTTTCTGTTTTAGGATGGCTAATAATTTGAGTTGACAGTGCTTTACCACCTCCTAGCGACCATCGTATGTGATGTACCATTGCACAATGACTTCCAACTCCTGCCATGGTTGTCTTAACGTTGAAGAGGGAATCCCTTTCCCTGTTCGCGCTAATTGCTCATCCGGGTCTTGGAACACTATGATCACATTATGCAGAAGGATGTGCTTGTCTCTCCACTTTTTTCCCTCACCCAGAATTCTAGTGACTTCCACTATGACCAATTTAGACAATGTTATATCCCTACCTCTTACTGTGGTGTTGCCATTCTGCAAATTCTGCCAGAATTCGAGTGTAATTTCTTCGTGAAATCCCTACAATTTATTCAGATATTGCATCCATCCTGCGCGCTCAAGAATTGCACGAGCCTAGTCTGATACCATGAGTACTGTGGGATAATTTTAGATAACTCTATCTCCCATGGCTGCTGTGTTCCTATGAATTTTTCTCTTGCATGGACTTCTCCTACTCTTTCGCAATTTATAATAGCAGAAAAGATTGTTAAAGAAATTAACATGAAAATGAAGTCTATTTAGGAATTAACAACATGTATAGTCAAGTCATTTGTCTCATAAACCATATTTGACACAGGCTTGTAATCAATTTGCATGTCATCCATAATGGTCGGTGTCATTTCTCCAATCAAAAATACCTTGCTAATTATTACGCAAATCCAATCATCATGTAGCCTTTACCCATAAATCAATTTACTAATTAGCATTCAACTATCCATAATTTTCACACACATTATTCACACGTAGACCATCCCCCCTCCAATTGGAAAAAAGACGTCCACATCTGCTAAGCATGTGAAAAGAAAGTGCATGAATTGAGGATTCATAAATGCAGATAACCAATCCAGAAAAGTGACACAATTTGTGACAAAGCAATTAAAGAAATACACATATCAAAGGTAAAAATGGCCGAAAAAGCTAAAAACAAATATCTGAATTATTATGTGAAAATATTTTCACTGCAATTGGTATTATTAATAGACGCATAATTGGTGGTAAGCAGTAATGATTGTCATGAAATGATTTGAAAAATATAATTATAATGAATATATAACATAAGTTACCATGCATGTTGGCTTGTAAGAGTGTTCTTCAAATGGGAAATCTCCTTAGAAATGAATCCATAGGTGGCAATAGAATAGAGAGCATTTGGCAGTGTAAGATAATACTCCAATACCATAAGCAGAGCCACTACTGCTAGCAGGCATTCATAGCCTCGACAGGGTTGCTTTTTAACCCTACAAGTGAGCCAGTGTCCTCCTTGTAGTATATAGATGATTCTTCTTTTTCTGCCATAAAGATACCACTATGTTGGGATGGTGACCAAATGATCATAGTGTCATTCACCAAGATATAACAAAATGATCTAGCTGGCTCGCGACAGGGTTGCCTTTTAACCCCACAAGTGAGCCAGTGTCCTCCTTGTAGTATATAGTTGATTCTTCTTTTTCTGCCATAAAGAGACCACTATGCTGGGATGGTGACCAAATGATCATAGTGCCATTCACCAAGATATAACAAAATGATCAGGCTGGCTCGCAATGAGACCCCCTGTCCTTTTAACAGTTGTTAATAATCAAGAAGGTCATTACCTTGGTTTGGTGGCCAAAAATGGAATGTCACCTGTTACATATTTATTATCATGGTAGGCTAGTTCATGATGAGACCCCTTATCTTCTTTAAGAGAGTGTTCATTGCATTTTCATATTTCTTTATTTTCATTTTTCTCATCTTTTGATGTTTTTTATAAAAAGAGGGAGGCTCATTTTCTCCTTAAGAGTTAGGGATGGTGTAAGAAGTAAAATTATGCCATGGAAAGATTATACTTTTACCCCCATCTCATCATATCGAAGGGATTTGTCCGTTTGAAAGTATGGTAAATAAGCCAGCATGGTTTGAAATAGTGAATCATTTTATGATGTGTCCAAAAAATATGTCTAGTAATTCATTATAGAGATGCACCATATCATCTTTTGAATAAAGATAAATATCAAGAGGCTTCATCAATCATAATACTGTTGGCATTACCATTTTTCTTTATGTTAGGCACAAATCCACTCAGATGGTGTTTATTAGAAACATAAAAGAAAAAGAAGATGGCACAATGATCAGTAATGAATCAATAAAAGAAATCACAATTTGTCCTAAAATAAGCACAGAAGTGATGTTCAATTGATTGAACAATAATCGTTCAATCATTTGAACAACAAAATCGAAAAGAAAACAAAATTGTTGTTCAGTTAATTGAACAACAATTGTTCAATTGATTAAAGAGCAAAATCGGAAGGAAAAAACGCAGGAGTGTTGTTCAAATTATTGAACAATAATAATTCAATTGTTTGAATGACAAATATCAATAAGACGAAAAAAACACAAAACTGTTGTTCAATTGATTGAACAACAATCGTTCAATCGTATGAACATCAAAAATTGAAAATAAAGGCTCAAAAGTGTTGTTCAATGGTTTGAACAAAAAAAATTGAAGCTAAAATGTGAAAAGTGTTGTTCAATAGATTGAACAAAAATCGTTCAATCATTTGAACAACAAAAATTGAAGGAGAAAACAAACAAAAAAATCTTGTTCACTCAATTGAACAGCAAGCATTCAATCATCTGAACAATGAGAATTTAAAAATAAGAAACACAAAATTGTTGTTCAGTCAATTGAACAACAGTCATTGAATTGTTTGAACAACAAATATCGGTAAAGAAAAAAAAAAAGCGTTGTTCAATTGACTGAACAACAATTGTTCAATCATTTGAACAACAAAAATTTTAAAAATAAAAAATGCAAAAAGTATTGTTCAACCGATTGAATAACAATCATTCAATCATTTGACCAACCAAAATGAAAAAATGAAAAACACAAAAAGTGATGTTCAATCAATTGAACAGCTATCGTTCAATCATTTGAACAACAAAAATTTAAAAACGCAAAAAGTGATGTTCAATTAATTGAACAGCAATCGTTCAATCGTTTGAACAGTGAAAATTTAAAAGTAAAAATAAAAACGCAAAAAGTGTTGTTCAATCGACTAAACAACAATCTCTCAATCATTTGAACAAGAAATGTCAACAAGAATGCATAAATGTTGTTCAATTGATTGAACAACAATCATTCAATCGTTTGAACAACAAAATCAAAAACGCAAAAATGTTGTTGAATTGATCGAACAACAATTTCTACACACATAAGTAAGTGTTGTTCAATTAATTGAACAATAATTGTTCAATTGACTAAACAATGACACACACATAAACATGAGTGTTGTTTAATTAATTGAACAACAATTGTTCAATCGATTGAATACACTTATGAAGCACTTAAAAGAAGAAAGAACCTCATATTTACATTGTGATACCTAACTAAATTACAATCAATCAAAAATAATATATACATTATTTACAATTAAAAAAAAAAAAATCTTAGTTTTTTGAAAGAAAAGTTGTAGGGTCATCACCCTCTGTAGCTAAGGTTTGCATGGAGGGATCTTGGCATACCTGCTGGCAGAAAGACTCCTTGGTGAGTGGTTTGTGGTAGAGACACACTCGATGCCCATTCACCTTAAAAGAATGGCTAGACCCGTCAATGTTAGTCAAAGTAAGATTGCCATTATTATGTACTTCTTGAATCTCATAAGGGTGAGCCATCTTCTTTGCAACTTGCTTGGAAAGTCCTGGAATGTGGAGTCGTAAAGGAATGCCCAATCCCGTTTTTGAAATGTCTTCCTTTTTATAAGGCTTTCATGCCACTTTTCCCTTTGCTGCTGAATAATTGTAGTCCATTGCAAAGCTAGCAGTCAAGCTTCATCTAGTTCGTTGATTTGTTGAAGTCACTTGGTTTGGGCTTTTGTTAAATCTAGCCCACTTCCTGAGCCGTTCTTAGAGTCTTTATTTCGAATTTGATTGGAAAAATAGGTTCTTTTCCGAACACAAGATGCTACGGAGAGTATCCAGTAGCATTCCTCCAAGTCATGTAATAGGCCCACAAGGCCTCCTGCAGTCTAGTAGCCTAGTCTCGCCGATGTTTTGAGGTTGTTTTGGTCAGAATCTCTTCAATGACGTTATTGGTGCTTTCCACCTACCCATTTGATTGCAGGTGATACGGGGAAGTGATCATATGTGTAATGTGATGGTTTCTAAGAGTGGCAGTCATATTGTGTCCTACGAATTTCCCTCCCCCATCTATTATCACTTCCCGCGGTAAACCGTATCGCACGAATGGCCCAAAGAGGAAGCTAATCACGGCTTCCTCTATAGCCCTTGGTAAATATACTATTTCCACCCATTTTGTCACATAATTTGTGGAAACTAATATGTAGGGTTTTTGATTCGATGGCAGATGGAATGGGCCAATAAAGTCCAACAACCATCATTCAAAGGGTTCTATGACTAGTTGGGGTTGTAGTGGCATTTCATCAGATTGGGCAGGTTGAACCATCCTTTGGAAACTATCACAATCCTAGGCATATTTCTTAGCATCTTTAAAAATAGTTGTCCAATAATAACCAATCTATACTACCTGATGCCCTGTCCTTCAATCCATGAAGTATCCTTTGCAAGGCTCGTCATCACAAGATTTCATAAATCTCATCCTTGCGAATGCATCTGTGTATACACATGTCAGGCCCTGCGTGAAAAATATATTCATTGATCCAAGAGAATCGAGCATTGTGTTGAACGATTTGTTTCCTCTCCCTCGCTAACAAATGCCAAGGCAGGTTCCCTACTGCCAGATAATTTTCCACATATGCACACCATGGCATCTTGACTATCACAGCAAACAAACGTTCATCTTGGAATTGGTCATCCACTGCGAGTGGATCATTTACCTTTGGGATTCGAGACAAAAAATCAGCAACTGTGTTTTCCTTCCCCAGACGATCCTTAATAATAATCTCAAATTCTTGCAAAAGAAATAGCCAACAAGTCACTTGACCATTTCTGATAGGTTTGCTATCTAAATACCAAATGGAAGAGTGATCAACATACAGAAAAACTTGGTAGCTAGTTACGTAATGTATAAATTTGTTTATTACATAAATAACAACTAAGAATTCTTTTTTTGTTACTGTATAATTAAGTTCTGCAGGGGTAAGATGTTTGCTAATATAATGTATAGCATAAGGCTTCATGTCCTCTTCCTCACTGAGGAAAGTGCGTATAGCTACATCTAATGCATCCATGGATATGTGAAAAGGAAGTTCCTAGTTTGGTCCATGTAATACTGGTGCCATCGAGACTAGCTTCTTTAAACCTATAAAATATGTGTCACATTTGTGAGACCATTTGAAATTAGCATGTCTAGTTAAAGCATATAAAGGTGCAACAATTTGTGAAAAGTTTTTAACCTGCGATAATAGCCTACATATCCTAGGAAACTACATACCTATGTCTGAGTAGGTCTATCGATATCCTTGTTGCAGAAATATAATGTCCCAAGATTATAACCTGGTAGCAATGCATCATTCTAAAACCTTTTCTAGTGTTTGCAATGCTTGATCAAAGTCATCCCCATATGGAGTAAATTCATCCATATATACCTCAAGTCCTTAATTTATTTGGTCGGAAACAATGCTAAGTATATCTCTTTGAAACATGGTTGGGGCATTACATAAGCCGAATAGTAATACTCTGTAAGTGAACGTACCCCAAGGACAGGTGAAGGTTGTTTTGTATTGGTCTTCAGGGGCGATTTGAATCTAATTGTAGCCATTAAAGTTGTATAGGAAGGAAAATAATTGCTTCCCTACCAAGGTATCAAGGACTTGATCAATAAATGGGAGAGGGAAATTATCTTTCTGTGTTGCCTTGTTCAGTTCCTGGTAATCTACACAGATACGAAATTTCCCATTTTTCTTGGGGATGACCACCAATGGAGAAACCCATTTTCTACCTGAAATAGGATAAATGAAATTCACATCCAACAGATCCTACAATTATTCTTTCGCAATATACTTAAGGTGTGGATTCAATCTCTATTAAGGCTCCTAGATAAGTCGAGCATCCTTCTCATTATAGATGTGATGTGTGCACAACTGTGGATCCATACCCTTCATATCAGGACAATCATAGACAATAGCCCCTTTATATTTTTGTAGTATCTAAATGAGCTTTTGTTGTTGATCATTGTCGAAGCTATAATTAACGTTTAGAACTTTGTCTGGTTCAATTTCCACTGGCTTACTATTATGAACAACAGCCGTATAGATGTGTTGATCATCAATATCCTTCAAGGGATATTCCAATCATTCATTATTGAGGATTTCTTTAAACATTTGACACTTTACATTGCTCATGTCAGCTAGCTGATTGATGAAATTGTTGATAATGTCATATTCAGTCTGATCTTGGAATGCTAAAGCCTCTGCTACTATGACTGGTGAATAGATGCTTTCTTCCAGGTAAGCTGGTGGTTGTTTACATGTTTTAACAATGGGCAGACTTGTTTTGGTAGGGAGATATAAAACAATATTTTTTACAGCATCCCCATTTGCAATAATCATGGTTCCCTCCTGTCAACCTAGATATGCATCAGTTGTTGCTAGCCTAGGTCAGCCCAGTATCAGAGGTTTCCCATCCAATTGACCATTTGGGTATATAACAAGAAAATCTACTTGATATTTCCATGAATCAATAGAAACCATGATATCATGTAGAGTGCCTTATCGCCTTGCTACCGAACGATCAACAAGTTCTAGTAAGGTGGTGGTTGGTTTCAATGCTATAATACCAAGTGCTTGACATGTTTCTATTGTTAAAATATTAATGACTGCACCCAGACCAACTAGCGTATTGGGAAAAGGGTGGCTATATATCTGAACTGTCACTATGGGATTTCCAGGATCTTCATACTTTATCAGAGTTTCCCCTCCCAAGAGTAAATCAAATAAGGTTCCTACAAGATGAATGGTGGGTGGAGTTTTTGCTTTCCTCATAGGCTTCTTTACACATAACTCTTTAATTGTTTTAGCATAGATGGAAATGTCCTGAATGGCCTGGAGGAGTGGAATTTTTATACAAATACGTTTTAGTTCCCCTACAAGATCAAAATCTAGGTAAAAAATCGGCTTTGGTATCATTAACCTTTCAGGGAAAGGGGCATAAGTGACTATGAGTTCCTCTAGATCTTTCTTCTAATCTGTCCCTTCTCCTTGTTTCATTTCAGTGTCAATTACAGGTGGTGGTGTATGTACAGGTGGTATTTCAATCTCAATTGATGGTTGATCCCTATTTTCCTCATGGGTGATGATACGTCTTGACCTCAATATGAGTTCATTACTTTCATTTTTCTCAATCTCGTAGTTTGAGCTTTCTACAATTTGCACCAGCTGGACCGGTCTGTTATTGGGATTTGGATTGATTGGGCCAGTAGTTGAGGGTGCAGAAGAGGCTGAGGATTTTGTTATAATGGATAAGGAGCTGACAATGTGGGTTGAGGTTGAGGACCTATCCCCATAAGAGTATTGGATATTCCCAAAGGTCACTGCCAATTTGTAGACCAATTTAGGTTTTGAGAAGTGGAGGTAGGCCACTAGGATTGATAGGGATTTCCTTACCAAACAGGAGTAAAAGGAAAATTTGGCCAGCCATTGCCCGCAAAGGATTGAGTTAACCATGGTATCATATAGAATGGTTGAGATTTCCAATTCAAGTTATTTTATTGGCCTTTCCATGCTACCCGAGGGTTCAGTTACTGATTAAACTGTGAAGAAGGAAAGAACTGGGATGCATCTTGTGACATACCTGGAGGTTTGGCCTGTTAATATCAACACTGGTTCATTAGATATATTGGCTTTGTTTCTTCTCCTACTTCCTTTAGCACTACTTTCAACCCCGGGAGTGATGGATATTATTCGGTGGTGTGATCCTTGGTACAGATAGCGCAGGTCAGAACCATGTCTAATGGACACTCCCATTGGTTGTGCTTCTTCTGACAGTGTGGACAGAAAATGGCCAAGTTTTGTTTTGCTAAAGTTTTGTTTAGCCCGAAGGAGGTCCAGTTGTGTTCTGAGGGTGCCCACAATGTCCATTTTGAAATCTTCCAGGAGGTTACTAATTTCCATTTGTGTTACACCTCCACTGTGTGGCTTGCTTCCCCTACTCATGAAATCTCAGCTTGCTGCTCCTATGCATGATCTTCCTCCTAAATACCTGATACACAAGTGAATGATTTCATCATAATCATCTTCAGAAATTTCTCCTTTCCCCATTAAATTTAGTGTTTCTAACCACTCCCCTTTCATTCCTTTAATTGGTATAGCTCTTAGGACTTCTTTTGGTAGGGTGGTATGTGGACATCTCTACAAGTTATAATGAAATTGTTCGAAGTATTCTTCTAGAGTTTCATTGTCCTTTGCAGCCATCTTAAGGATTTCATCCCTTAGCTCCCTAGTCTTGCAAAAATCCTAGTATCTTATAAGGAAGGAGGTTTTCATCACGTTCCAAGAATTAACAATATGTCCACCCAGACCCATGAACCATCTTAAAGTTGCTCCTTTCAGAGTAGAAGGTAATAGTTTTAGCTTTTGGGGGTTAGTGGTATAGTCATACCCTCTGCAGAGGACATCAAATTCGAACAGGAAGGCATAAGGATCCTCTATGATCATCCCAGGAAAAGCTGGGATGCTCTGCAATGGAATAGCCTTCATGGGGGCATCGGCCACTTGGTCGACTATGGGGTATTCCAATGTCGAGGTTTGACCTTGAGGTGGTTCGTTTTCCATTTGTTCAAAGATGTGCCAATAATATTCAGGGATATTAGGGGGTGTTTTTCGAGTAAGCGGAGGATTAACAACCTGAGATGGCTTTGCACCACTCCCTAGATCTTGAATCATAGGAGACCCTTCTTCAAGTAGCTGAGGTCTTGCCTTAATAGTTCCACTGGTTTCTCCTTCTTCGTCTCTTAAGCTACATGATTTTCCCTCTTGTAGAGGATCATAATGTAAGCTTACTATAGCTTGAAGACTTTGTGTAAGTCCTTTAACTCGGTTTTGAATCTCAGCGTGAGCTACATATGGTGAGACTATTGCTTGAGGGATTATAGTAGGACATTTCCCAGATACACTCCGCAATCCTACTGATGCTTGAGACTTTTCTTTTCTCACAATTTCGTCTATAAAGGTCATTCTCCCAAGGTTCAATGATCCCTTGCATTTTGTGGATTTTGGAGGGGGGTTCTGTTCTTTTTCTATCTTACTATTCCTAGTCATTCATAAAAACCATTTGCTATTCAACCTCTAAGATTTTGCTGAAAAGTGGGCTGGTAAGCAAGAACTTTACTTGGTAGGTACAAAGGTTCTTACCTCTTGTTTTTAAAACCCAATTATTTTGCAGCAAGATAGAAAGGAAATCACTTTGGAGCACTCTCTTCAATAACGATGCCAAAATGTTGGTGCGCTAAGATGTATTTTTATAGGCAATCTTAATTCCTACATTAATTGTTAACCCGAGGTAAGTATTTTTATTTCAAGAGTGTCAACAATATATATGCAGTGAATTCGTAGGTTAACTAATAAAAAATAATTACAATTGCTAATGACTATCTTCTTCAAACTTAATCCAAAGGACTCTGAAAGAAGTATTTCTAAAAGAAATTCATAACACACTCTGTGATTCTACTTAACCTATCATGAAGGCAAATGGATCTGAATACAACTTGTAAATAATAACACTCGGTAGTCTTAAGTAGAATTGAAGCTAACTTGCTCACTCATGAAAGAGAACTATAACAATTGACAACAATGGTAATTGAACAACAAATTCTAATTAAACAACAAAACCTAATTAGGCAGCAATTCTGAATCGAACAGTGATTGTGAATTGAACAACAAATCTGAATTGAACAACAAATTTTGAATTGAACAATAGATTATACGGGAATAGAAAACATTATCTGAATATCAAATGACTATAGAAGCATAAAGTGATCAATTCTATTTCTGATGTCTATTATAACATTACTTGAAATGAACAAGAAATCTGAGTTGGAACTATCATAACCAATTCAATCCAAAGTATTACTCACATATGACACGCAGATCAATCTAAATCTCGAATGAACAACAAAAGAAAATTTATTACTTTTACTCAACTTTAGATATTATTTCCTCTACTTTTGTTCATAAAAAGAGATATCCATGTTAGGATGAGTGCTAAATGAAGCTATTACCAAGGAGAAAACATTCATTTTTGTTGATCCAACAACTACCGCCACGATGACACTCTTTCCTTTAGAGTTCAGTAAAATTGTGATAAAATCCATTGAGACCTCCTCCTAACACTGAATTGGAATGACTAAAGGTTGTAATAGATCCAGGGTCTTAATTATATCGACTTTATTTTGTTGGTAAACCAAACATTTTGCCTTAAACTTATGAATATCAAATTTAAGGCCATCGCAAAAGAATCCCTTCTTGACCTTGTGGCAAGTTTTTAAAAATCCTGAGTGCCCTCTTAAGGGGAACATGTGAAATTCCAAAATAATATTTATTTTAGTTGGGAATTCTTAGAAACATATATGCTATCTTTGTACCATAATGAATCATTTTTCCACCTAACTCTATCAGATATGTTTGGATATTACTACAACTTTTCAATGAGTTTCCACACCTCTTCATCATTATTCCATTCATCCATTGCTTTGGTTATCCAATTAGGTTGGATAATAGAAATGGAACAAAGAAATGGTTCCACATACTCACCCCTTCTTGAGAGTGCAATTGCAAGAACATTTTTCTTCCATTTTTGGTAGATGATTTCAAAATCATATCCCAACATCTTTCTAACACATTTTTGCTGCTCTTTTGAAGATAATATTTGCTCCAAAAAGTATTTAAGACTATCATTATTTCTTTTTACTTTGGAGTGTCGTACAATCAAGTAAGGTGTCCATTTCATCAGTGCATGTATTATTGCCAACATTTCGCTCTCATAAATAGGTTTTCATAATTACTTTCCTTTTATTCGATGAATTTGAAAAGAAATAGATCTTCCTTCTTACATTAAAACAACACCAATTCCATTTCATGAGGCATCACATTCCAAAATAAAAGGTTTTGTGAGTTCTGGCATACCCAAGACTTGTTCTTGGAACATTACCTCTTTAAGATGTTCAAAGGGCTTAGTTCCTTTCAGAGTCTAAGAAAATGCATCTTTCTTCAATAATGTTGTTAGAGTTGTTGTTATTCTCCCATAATTACTAAAAAGATTATGATAATACCCTATCAACTCGAGAAATCCTTGAAGATGATTCATGGTTGTGGGGATTTTGCATTCCTTAATCCGTTTAATTTTGTTATGGTCTACCTTAACACCCTCATGAGATACAATATGACCTGAATATTCTACATAATGTACTCTGAAGAATCATTAGGAGGTTCTTGCATATAATTGTTTCTCCCCCAATAGTTTGAGCACATTTTCAATACGTAGGACATAATCCTTGATTTTTTTTAGATTAATATATCATCAAAAAATACTAAACAAATTTCCTGAGGAAAGCTTTGAAAAGGGAATTAATCAAATCTTGAAATGTGGAAGGTGCATTATTAAGGACAAAAGGCATGAAAAAAATCATAATGACCCTCATGAGGTCTAAATTTTGTTTTTTGAATGTCTTTAGTCTTCATTGTAATTTGATTTTATCCTAAATGAGGATCCAACTTGGTGAAGTAAATTGTCCCATGTAATTCATCCAACAATTCATCAATTATAAGAATGGGAAATTTATCTTTAATAGTGATCCTATTGAGCTCCCTATAATCTGAACACATATGTCATGATCCATCCTCCTTGTGCATCAATACTACTGGAGAAGATAAAGAACTTTGACTAGGTTGAATTAGACTAGCCTCTAGCATTTCTACAACCATACATTAAATTTCACTGTTTTGGGAATAGGGATATGTGTAAGGAATGATGTTTGGAGGAAAACTACCAAGAATCAAATTAATAACATGATCATGATCATGTAGGTGGGAGATCTTTGAGAATCCTAAATACCTTACAATGATTGTCCAAGACTTTTTGTAGATCTTGAGAAATAGATTATTTCAATGTTTGAACCTCTAGTGAGCATAATTGTGAAATTACATCGTGTTGTTCTTTCTTCAGAAGATTTTTCATTCCATTAGAGCTTATTATATTTCTTTCCTTCCCTACAATACCCGTTAATTCAACTTCCTTTCCTTCCCCAAAAAAATTCAAGAAAAGTTCTTGAAAATTAAAAGCTATCGTCCCCAAATATTGCAACCATTAGATTCCTAGTAAAACATCATCACAACCCATTGGAATGGAAATAATTGTACTATTCAACACATATTCCCCCATGGTTATCTTGATATTATGACACTTTCTAGAGTATTTTATAGTTCATCCATTTCCAATCCTTACTTGAGACTCTGGTGTTGGATATAGGAAACAATTCAATTCCTTGGTTATTTTACAGTGAATAAAATTGTGGGTACTACCCAAATAAATCATCACTATTACGTTTTTCTTATTTATAAATCCTCCTACATTGAGAGTTTTATAAGTGGTAATTCCTACCAATGCATTACAAGGTATGGTTGGATTCATTTCTGCTTTATACAGGGTTGGTTCCTCGTGTATATCCTCTTCTTTTTATGTTTCTTGTTCCTTTTATTCCTCCACTTCACAATCTATATAAAATAATTTCTTCTCAATACACTTATGACATTTAGTATATTTTCTATCACAATTGTAAGAAATCCCTTTTGCTAGTTTCTCCTCCAATTGTTGTGGTGTCAGCCTTGTAGGTTGTGGAAGGCTAGGAGAAACAACATTTCCATATTTCTAGTTGTGAGTGGTAAACTTCCTTGTTTCCATAATTTTACTTTCAACTTTTCTTGCTACCCAGAATGGCTTCTCCAATGCATCAAGTCCTGAAATGTTAACCTCATATTGGATGTTATCCTTTAAATTCCCTATCAATACATTAGTCTGATGCTCCTATGGAATATTAGTAACCTTTATATTCAATTTTTGGAAGTCCTCAATGTACTCCGCCATTGAACCATTTTGTTTGATATTTCTCAATTAGTTAAATAAGGCATTCCAATTTGTTTCCTCATAATGTTCTATCATTTATTCTATAAAAATTGACCAAGTAACAAGTGGTTTATGAGAACAAATCCATTGATACCATATAAAATGATTGGGTTCTAAATATAAATATGTAATGCATACCTTTCATGTGTGTTGCACAACATGGAGATCAAAATATTGCTCCATTTGTAGTATCCATGTTACAAAATCCTTTCCATAAAAATTCTCATATCGATATTTAGAACGTGTTGGGTCTTAAACCCAACATTGGAGTCTCTAAAACCATGATTCATATTCCTTTTTTCCTCATTGGGATTTTCATGGAATACCTTGTGGCCACTCAGAAGGCTTTCTTGTAGCAACATTTTCAAACATTCCATTGAACCTTCCATATCTACTTTTATACTATTCATGTCACCTTTTAAGCCATCCATATCCCATTTCAAGCCATCCATGTCCCATTTTAGTTCTTCTTTGGTTTCTCTTTGTGAGCCCAAAATTTCTTGCTCTTGGTGCTATAATTTCGATATATAAAGTTGCAATTCTTCCTCTTCATGGATCATAGTATAGATTTCTGAGGGCTTAATGGGTGTAGAATTATTTTGTGTGGGAGTAATTTTAAATCTAGGTACTGGTGTCTTTCCTTCAATATGCCCTTGGAACCATTTCAAACTAATTTTTGAAATAAACCTTATGCAATTTTTAAAAATAAACACTCTTTCCTTGATTTTTAGATCTAGATCTTGAAACGGTTGTAACTTTATGATTTTGGATCTGCAAGGTTTGAAATCCCATCCTCTGGTATCTGTATGAGTCTTCTTTCCAAATCCATAAGTTAGACCTAGATTGGATTCTTCACGAAAGAGTTATGAGCGATCTCCCACAATTAGTTGTTTAAAGACTATTTCAGAAGAGCTAACTTGTAAAAAATTCCATGTTACACTATTTTGACCTTCATACTTGAAAATGCTACAAAGAAAAGTAAAGTCCATGCACTTTTAGTGACATTTTACAAAATTCAAATATGATCATCACAGAGAAATTTATGACTATTTTCCTTATAACACCCGTTTGAGTTTGAGTTCTAGAGCCTCCAAAAACCCTAACTTCTTCGGACAAAATCTTAGAAACTATATCAAACCAGTATCTAAAATTTTTAAAAAATGTTCACCAAGGTTTAGTCTCCACATGGTCCAAATTTTAGATTCTTCATCCTCTTAAAAAGAAGTTATAGTGAAAATTCCAAGATGGCCTAATTGAAATGATGAAACCCTATAATCCAAAGCTTTAATACCAAGTATATTGCAACCAACTCACAAAATACAAGAAAAGATAGATCAACGACTTAAAATTCATCCTCTTCTAAGGATAAACATCCTTTAAATTACATAAATGAACAATTCTTGGATGATACAAATGATAAGACGTCGTTGATATATATATATGAGTTTAAGGGGTCACCATATAACCAAATTCTACATAACAATAATAATGGAAGGGCAGAACAATAAAAATAGTGGGATTCTATGGGGCATAATAATAAAAATCTGGTAGATACATGGGCACAATAATAAAAATAGGGGGCTACATGAGAAATAACAATAAGGGGGATACAATAGTATTAAAGGGACCTAACAATGCAGCTTAGCCTCATCATAGGGGTACAAGGTTGTTTTCTCTTAAGTTAGTAGCCTCCTTTTTTAACATAGTCTCACTTGTAATGCATACGATGATAAGAGAATTGGAGCCAAAGGTGGGAGAAGAAAAGAAATCAATCTCTAATTGATCGATGATTTAGGTGGATGGGTCCTAAACCTGAGATACACAAGAGGCATAAATAAATGGTTCTTGACTTGAGTGGCCCCTCATTGGCATATGAAGACACTGTTGGATTAATTATCAGAGACAAACAAGTGGAAAAATACAAATTATTTGCATCCCTAGAGGATTTCAAGAGGATGCTAAGGAAGCTATTCTTTTGTGTTAACAAAATTGATGCCTCCTTTAGGAATGTTGAAAGCCATGTACCTTGGAATTGGAAGGAGGGGACCCTTTTGATCTATCCGGTTCTAGTGCTCATGCCCTAGCTAATGTTTCCTCATATGATAGGGGCTAGTTATCATGGGTATATGGTGCATGGTTTCAGTCAACTCCCTTGATAGCAGACTTCTTGTTCTAATTTTTCTCTCTATGGGAATTTCTCTAGTGGGATTACAGTGACATATGGTGTCATGACTCAGGTTTTGGTGGTGGTCACATTTTCCCCTATTCATGAAGATTATGGTTTCTATTATTTCAATGTGCCCATTACCTCTTTTCTCCTTGAGGCATAGGAAAATGAGTAGGGTTCTCTCCCCTCAAGTGAAGTCTAAGGTGAGTTTTCTTTGTTGTATTTTTTTATTTAGGTATCATTATATTATGGTTCGTATCTTCTTTGGTTTGGAAACGGAATGAAAGCTCAAATGTACATATTCAAGCTTATTGTAGTCTTGTAGATTAAATTTTACTCATGTATATCTTTTATTAGGGTAGAAAAGAGTTATAAATGGTTTTATTAAGGGCAGCGAAGAACTTATGAAGGTGTTCTTGCTACTACAACACCCTCCAAAACTTGATTATATTTAAATTTTGGAGCCTATTCAACTATCACATCAAGTTTCACCTTGATCATTAAGTATAATTTCAATTCATTTTATATGTTTCAAGTGTACTTGATCATTCTTAACTGTCATCACATTCATTAGAAAATATTTAGTTCATTTCATGGTCATGATACCGTTGTTTGTCGCAAAAAGATACTTTTTGTCATAATCACACACACTTTCTCTATTGCACTTAGGGACTGGTTGTAAACTCATTTTTTGATGTCTAATTATCATTGTTTGAGTCTTCCTAATTCCTATTAATGATTTTGTATGTTTCACACATGATTCTATGTCTAAAATCATTGTGGATGCTCCTTCTTCTATTGTCCAGACTTAGACAAATTTTTGTTACAATGTCAACACATTAAGGCTACAAGCACAAAAGAAAACTCTGAAGACTTGAGAAAGAATCCTTAATTGTTCATAAGCTAACCTTGGACCCTCCAAGAGCACATAGTGCACTCCTAAGCATCATTTACCTTCATTGTTCTTAATTGCACCTTGAAAACCAAGTCTTCATTTGAGTGCATTATTTCACTTGAAGATGTGTGCCATACTTGAGTGCAAGAGTGCTCTCAAAAGACCCAAATCCTAACCCTTTCAACCTTTATAAATGCACCCTACACCCTCCATGACCCTTTTGAGTGCATGAGTGGACTCTGAAACATTGAAGCCTCATCCTTCATCCTTTGACACTACGCCCTGCATGCTCCTTTACCTTCTTGAGCACATGAGCACACTCTGTAGCCTTGAAGCTTTTTCCTTCAACCTTCAACTCTGTGCCATGTACTCTCCTTATATCCCTTGAGTCCACAATGAATTTGGTCTCACCCTTCATCCTTTAGACATGCGCCTTGTGCCCTTCCTTAAGTTTCTCTCTTTCTTCTTGAGTGCATGAGTGCATTTCAAAGCCTTCAAGATTCCTCTCCTCATCCCTTCATCCTTTAAACATGTTTCCTTGCACCCATAAATCCTTTGTGCCTCTCTAGAGTGAAAAAACATGAAATAAACATAAAATATGCATGAATTATGTTACAAGTAAGAAATTTTTTAGGCCGATGGTTTCTTTTCATCAGTGATTGAAATTACACGTATTACAGGAACAACTTGGCAAGGACGCATGAAGAAGATCGAGAAAATAAGGTAGCCAAAGGAAGCATTCAGGAACAAAGAACACATTGAAGTCTTGATGATTGAAACACCATGCAAAATCCATAAAATCAAAGAGCCTTTGAAGGGTGAATACATCAATGATTGGAAGCTACATATAAGAGAAAATACACAAGTAGTAGCCATGTAACCTACTCAATAAATTCCATGTCATCAATCATTGTGAATCCCAGTCATCAAGGATGGCGATTTATCACAGTCTCATCACGTAATGATGTGGAATGTACGATGTAATTATGTAATCATTATAAATACAAATAAGTGGAATTCCAAGAGTCATGTATGGACAAAAGAAGCATATAAGTCCAAAATACATGTAATACCAAGAGCCATATGTAATTCCAAAATTCATTTTTAAGTCAAAATATTCTAGAATTCCAAGGGTCATTAGGAGTTAGAAAGTGAAGAGTCATGAGGATAAGAAAGGTCATGCCCCAAGATATAAAATGATCCTAATTATTCATGCAAATGACTTCCATCCTTGGTTTCTATCACAACACATTAGAGAGATAGATTTATTACTTTTGAAGTGCAAGTAGTTTCTCTAACACTCCACTATTGGATTTAGTGATGTTCATTATAGTTATGTATCTTGGAACTTTTTCTTAATACTTGAAGCCTTTTGGCCGACACATTTCCATACATGGATTATGGATGTTTTAAGACTACTCTTTGAATATTTGTGATTCATGTTCACATTCACATGTACTGAAGTAATTGAACTATGTCGGTGACTTTGATGCCTAACTTATTGCAAATATGTTGAAATGACTATAACGATCGTCGCATCTATATGAACTATTTCACATGATGTTAGATGAGTATTTATCATATGTTTTTGTATGCATTGGATTAGTACTATTAATTCTCTTTTGTAGGATGATTTTCTCCCTCCTTACAATCAAAGAACCTTGACACATATATAATTTAACATTCATAAGCCACACTCTCTTGCTCATTCAAAATCGCCTGTGTGTTTTTCTCTCATTTTAACCACTTAAGCCAAGGAAAATGTTTAAGTGAATGAGAACAAAGCGATATTTCTAGATTGGACTCCTAGACCAACCAATGTGAGACCTAATTTGGACCTTATATTAGGGAGATTCCCTATATGTTGGAGGTATCTAGGACCATCAACCTTCTCCCGCTAGAATGAGGGAAAAATATGTTTTTATGGTAGATAACTCTACACACCCTAATCGTTCATCTTCTGGATAGAGCAGTAATATCTCGATCACTATCCCAGCTCCTATTCCAGAAGTAGGAGGTTCTTCTCATTCTATTTTGGAGTTTGCCTACAAGGTTACCTAGAAGCAACTCTAGGAAATTCAACTTATCACCTGTTAGTTTGTGAAAGCTATCGATTTACTCCCTCTTTCTCATAATATTCCTCATCATCCTAAGAAGAAAGGAACAACCTCTACTAGTGTGTTGGATACATTGGCGAAGGATTTGGCTTTCTCCATCGTTGAGGAGTTATCAAAGTATCTAGAAGACATAGTTCCACAAGATATGTTTCCACCCATTCATGGCGAGTATGAGGAAGATATTTTTCTTTCTGACGAAGAATAGCCGAGCGCTGATTTTGAGTTCAACAATAGTTTATATGGTGAAGGAGAACTCTCGTGAGATTCAAAAAAGGAGGAGGAGGAAAGGGACGAAGATTTGGCTAACTAGAACTAGGATTAGATGGCCCAAGGGCCACTTAGTCTTCCTAAAAACATTTTGTAGAATGCCCAAACACCTACAAAAGTTGTTATCGAAGTTTGATCACAATAGAAAGACTAAGGCAAAAGATTAGATCTATGAGTTTTACATGCATCCAGAAATGTTAGAGGTATGGTACAATGATGTTGTTTGTAGGATTTTTCCTTTCATATTAGAAGGTAGAATGACAACATGGTGCCATATTCTGTCTGTCAATTCAATCCTTGGATGGACGGAGTTTAAGAAGATATTTTTAGATAAACTCATCAATGGAAAGACTCCCACCATGTTGTTAGAATAGCTAGGAAACAATAATATGGTGGGAAATGAGAAATTCAAGGATTTGAATCAAAGGATTAACATAATTGGGAACAAGGTTCCCCTAGATATGCATCCTCATGATTCAATTGCTATTGATTACTATACAATTGCCTTTCCATAACCATTTCTTCATTAGTTAAATGAGTTGCAGAGGAGACATTGTATCTAAATATTTCAGAAGAAATCATTGTTGAGAAATACTTATGTGCCATTAGGGTGATTACAGATGATGAAGAATCCAAAGACTCCAAGGAGACAGGAAGGAAGTCTCAACCTTCTTCAGGTAAGGATAAAGAAAATGATTCTTTTGATATTGATAGCTTGACAAGATCTTTGAAATAACTCAGCAACTAAGTTTAAGAATTAAAGAGAATTTCAAGAAATACTTCTACTTGTAGAAATCCCCCCAAGTATTTCTCTTTTAGAAGGAATAATAATAACAACAACTAATTGACCAAATCTACCAAGATTTCGAATATTGTGTTGAATATTTAAATAACAAGCATGGATAACTACGACTCCTTCCATCACGGATGACATTTAGAGAAGACATGCCCATAGTGGAACCACACCATGAATACTCTTGCCACACACATCGTTGATAGCATATTAGAAGATGAAGAGTCTAAGCCAATGAAAGAAATAAATGAACTTGTAGTGGATAAAGAAAGTACAACTATTGGACATGCAATTATTTCTTTTGATTGTGTTCTCAATCCTGACAAGAAGAGTGGTGAACCACCACGGCAAAACAAAGCCCCTCCTTAGAAGCAGAATGGTCAATATAACTTGAGTAGCCAAGGCCACATTTGTGAATAGGAGGTGACAAGTATGGGCCTCCAAATTAGAGATAAATTAAGGCCCATGCCTCTAATTTAAAATGTAAATTAAGGCCTATGACCATCCGTTAGCACATTAGACCTCTATTTTTTCATTAGATAAATTATTTTTAACTTTAATATATTAATTAAGAAGGTTTATGAACAATTGAATATTTGTGACTAATATTATTTATTTTTTGTGGAATATTATGAGGATATTCGACAGATTATGAAGACTTTGAGGAAGATATGATTTAGGTACTTGTTCCCTACTACTGGAGGATCAACAATAAGTAATAAGTTAACAGGATTTTATGGAATTATGGCACAAATTGTGGAACTCCAATGATTGAGAAAATCTAGGAATGTGTTCCACTAATCAAGGGAGCAGATCCACCAATCAAGGGAGTAGCTCCACTAATCAAGGGATTTCAATGAGGAAAGCTTCCTCCATCCACGGGGAATGGTTCTTAATCATTTTTCATAAGTGCCAAGTCAAATTTCCTCTAGGGAATGATTGAAAAAATCTAGGAATGTGTTCACTACCATTTAATACAAATTCCTACTATTGGTCACTAGATCCACTAATCAAGGGTTCGGTGGGGAAAGCTTCCTCCATTCATGGGGAATGATTCCTAATCATTTTGTATAAGTACCAAGTCTAATCTTCCTCTGGGATTTTTTTCATTGGTTTTATTGTGGAGAGAGCTTGTATTTTTGCAACACCGTTGTATTCTCTTGCGGGGATGTAATTCTATTGATGAAAATAATGAAGATTGGTGTCATGTTCAGCTTCTAAATCTCATTCTCCTCCATAGGTCTCTGATTTTCCTTGGGCTTGGACATCCTAGGAACCTCAGAGACCTTTTGTATCATTTTCTTTCCTTCTTTTCATTGCTTGTTCACATGCATCTCTAGTTTTTATTTATTTATATTTCGACAATTTAGTATTAATGATTTCTTGTTGTAGGATTGAGTTAAATGGTTGATGTAAGTTATTTTGTAGGATCATAAGAATTATTTCATCATTTTAAAGGCTTTTGAAGTTCATAATAATCATTGAGTTGCTTGGATTAGTCTTCTTATTCCCAAATCTAGATTACAAGGCCTCCTTTTTAGCAAAGAATAGTAAATTTATGCTATTTTTTAGAGCATGCTAACGAGCTTCAATCAAACTAATTCCACTTGAATTAGATCAAAAAAACATTCTAGTTCATAAAAAAAATTACCCCATTGCATTTTCACTTGATTTTGCGAGGCATTGTTTATATTTACAAGCTCACTAATTCTCAAATTTCCAGATTTTCGACTAGTAATGTTTATTATTTTTTTGCATGGGTTAACATAGGTATTTTTGAGTGATTCAAATTGGAATAGGCACCTAATACATCCTAGTTAAGAACAAAATTTGTCCCATCCAATTTGGATTTTATTTTCTTAGTCATTAAACCCTCGCCAATTTAATCCTATCACAATGAAACTTCTCCAAGTTTTTTTAGAAAATCCATCCATCTCCCAACTTTGGTTTTGAGTTCTGAGTGATCCTAGGAATTTTCCCACTCCATTCCACCTATCACACACCTATCGTAGGCCTCCAATCACCTCCCACACCTCACATTTTTCTCTCGGCTGTATCCTATAGGTTCACTGTAATTCTTGCAGGATCATCTTGTAGGTTTCTAGTACATCCTATAGGTTTTCCTGAAATGACCTGTTTTGAGGCCAAATTGAGGGAAAACCTTTAGGAGGTCACTAAAATCCTCCCAAGGGTATCCCACACCATCCAACCATATCCTAACTTTTCCATCCAACCTCCAACATCCTTAATTCACCTGCCACATCACCAAAAGAAATTAGTTTTCATACTTGATTTTGCATAAAAAGACAAAAAGACAAAAACATATTTATTTCAGTCCCTTTACATGCACATTAGTGATGTTTGATGCTTCTTACTTCCATGCTTAGATAGTAGCATTTGGTTCATTATAATTTAGCATTATTTCAAAGCATAGATTCTTGGTAGTTAATTAGGAAATGGTGTGATTTAGCATTGAATTTCCATCTCTTTCCTTGTACTTTCTTTCTTGCAAGAGGTTAAGGTTCCATTTCGAACATTTCATTATCTACAATTAGTCTAGGATCTGACTTTAGTACATGCACTCCATTACATAACGATAATGAAGGAAGGACACATTGTATGCCGCACATATAGTGCTGACACCTCTTAAGTTTGTATGAACCCCAGGTTGATAATTAAAGTTGTAGCCTTGGGCGCTGCAACATTCTTGTCGCAATCTAGAGGATCAACACTTTTTGGTGCCATTGATGGGGAGGTGTCAAAGTATGCATTGTTTTCTTTCCTAGTTGATTAATTTATTTTTACTTTTTTCAAAAATAAAATATTTTGATTAGGCATATTTAATTTCAAAAGTAGAAAACTGCATTGCATTATAGTTTTCATTCAATCATAAGAACCAAAAAAATATCCAACACCAACCCACTGATGAGCTTCATCATTGGGTAATTATATGGGCCTTAATTCACCTGCTAGCTTAGTCAAACCAACTATTCTTACAACTTATTGCATTCTTTTGATTATATTTTGTTTATGAGATGACTTAGAGTTCAATATTTTGCTTTGTGGGCTAATGTGCATTTAATGTAGGATTAAAGGATAAAAGCAAGGAATTTTGGAAAAAACATTGCTCAAAACTCGAATGGGACAAGGGAGAAGAATTATAGGAGGTAAATCCTCCTTATTTACTACCCCTCCATTTGAATATTCCTCCATCAACTTGGAGTGCAAGCAACTAAATCACGAGGACTAGAAGGTAGCCAATAAAGTGAAAGACAAAGCACCAGTTTATCTCAAGTTTGGGAGCCGTGCCTCCCTAATTTTAAGGAATTCGTTGGAGACTTAAAATGTATAAGTAGAGAGGCCTAGGACCTCAGTAGGATTGGGATTTTTGACTATAAAACTCTACTCTATTTTCAAGTTGCAAGACTTGTGACAGTTTTTGATGTAAGACATGGTTTTAATAATAAGAATGAGTTTTTTTTTGAGCCAGCACTGAGTTAAATTAGAGGGATGAAGCTCTTGGGTTAGGGCCCAACCCTAGCAACCAAGGCTCCTCTTAATTGTACATGTATGCTAGCATAGATTCATGGTTTAATTGTTCATTTACTTAAGTAGGTGCATTTCCATTACAACAGTGTAGAGTAGATTGGTTGTGTTTTAGTTTGCTTCCATTTGTGCCTTCTTTCAGTTTTCAAGTTATCAAGGAGAAAAAGATCGCCATAATTTTGTCAGCAGGTGTCTCGGCCTCACCTCCTCCCTCTGGGACCATTACTTGAGGAAGAGACCCTTCAACAACCCCAAAAACAGAGATTTCTAGTTCTTGCATGAGCTTTGGAGTTTGTTGTCTTGATATAGTACTTGGTTCATTTCATTCTCATCTTTTTCCATCACTCTCTTTCTGTAATAAGATATCACTAATTCCTTCAACACTTTCTTCATGCATAATATGGGCAACTGACTCATGCTTTTCTATTTTATGAGAATGTATCTTGTTGCATAGTTCTTGGAAGACAGACACGTTTTAAGCATCATAAGTACGTTAGGAGGAGGTTTGGACTTCATCACCAGGATCCATCTTTCACCTCATCCACCTAAACCATCTCTTGGTCCACCCTCACCCTCACTATTTTTTTTTGTCCTTTTTCATTGAAATTCCCCTAGACACATTGAAATGCTTATGCAAAAGTTAATAAATCACATCTTAATCAGATTATACTCATGGATTTCCTTAACGTCCGATCCACAAAAAAATTGACCAATCACCATCAACCGTGTGTCACATAACTGATGTATTCATTTCAAATTTTGACTTTAGGTGCTCCAAATATCCACCGTCGATCTGTCTAACTTGATCCAACAACTATCACATCACCCGCTCACCAACTAGCCTGGCTGATCTCCACCGTTGATCCATCTCTCCTGATCCAATGGCTATCGCGTCACTTGCTCGCCAAGTAGCTTCACCGATCTCCACCATTGATCAATTCTGCATGATCCAATGGTTATTGTGCAATCTCATGTGAATTATTGCATGTATGGTATCCAATCAAGAGTACACAATAAAAGTGGTTTTCCTATGCTATGTGTCACCCAGTTAGCCTAATCATAAGAAATTTAGGAATACAACTTACAGCTCTTAGGGCACGCGAGATACTGCTTACCACCTATGAAGACTGCTCCATCGTTCTGCATCTTTTCCACCCTTCTTTTGACACATGACTTGATGTGATCCATCCATCTATTAACTTAATCTCATTCGACAAGATCTTCGTCGCTTATCTTTCATTAATCTTGTTCATTGATCTGACTAATCCAATGGTTCCTGTGCGCTATTGCTTCATTACTTCTTCCTTTCACTGATTTCGATCTTCGGTTGCTCTTCTACTTGACTCCTTCTCAAAATATGTTCTGCGTATTATTTAAATGCTGCCACTCTTGAGATTTCATTTGGTTATTCAATAAGACTCTAACACTGTCCAATCATCGCAATACTCCTCTCAGTATTGTCCTCTCTCTCGTATTCTTTTTGAATTCCCTACACACTCATGTTATTCAAAATTACTCTAGTCCACACACAGTTCATAATTTGATTACTCAATACACGCCACACCAACTCAAAAATCACACTTCTGTATTAATAGATAAATATTTACACAATGAGTTCATTCTCGGCTTGATCCTCTATACCAGTGGCCTTTCCTTTCACAAAAGGCCTCCTAGTACCCTTCCACACCATCCATACACTCCATAGACCTTCTAGCCATCCTCAACCACCTTCCATCCACCTGTCACATCCACAAGAACAATTAAATTGCATGCTTGATTTTACCAAAAAAAAAAAAAACTAAAAGAGTGAAAAAATATTTAGTTTAGTTTCCTTGCTTACACATTAGTATGGTTTTGTGCTCTTTACTTATGTAACATAGATAGCAGCATTAGATTAGTGTTGATTTAAAAATTTTACTAAGCATAGTTGCTTAAATGGTTAATTAGGATATGGTGTGATTTAGCATTACATCTTGTTTTCTTCATTACTGTAGTAGAGTACCTCTCTTAGAATAGATTTTCTCTTCTCCATCGAAGAATCAATGTTCTTTTGACTCTATAGAAGACTGTCTTGGAACCCGTGGGGTCTCTTTCTAGATGAACAGTGACAATACGCATGACGTTCACTTTTACTTGTGCATATAGCACTGTCACCTCCAACGTTGTACAAATGCCGGGTTGATAAGTAAAGCTGGTAACACAGGAGTTGTAGCATCCTTGCTGCAATACTAGCACTCATCACGTTTTGGCACCACTGCCGGGTAGGTGTCTGAGTAGAATGTGGTTACTGCTTTCTTTTCTTCTATTTCTAGTCTTCAATTTTCTACCATTAGTTTATTTCTGCAAAAGTAATCTAGTAGCTTCCTTTCTTTTAGTTGTCTTTATCTGCTTTCGTTTTCATTCTGCAAGTAGAATCTCAATTCAACAAGTAACTTTTCTTTCTGTCAGTAGTTTTCATTCAATCAGCAATTTCATTTTTGCAAAGTAATTTCCAGCAAAAAAAATAATACAAAATCCACCCCAAAAACATTTCCTTTCATGCCTCATAAGAATAGGGACAATTTAGGGAAATTCTTTCCAAATACCTCCACTGCATCCAACATCGAACCTTGTCTCTTCTTTGGTGGCTACAAATTGGAGGAACCTTTAGGTGAGCAACCTGACATATTTGAAGAACCTATAGGGGAAGAAGAAGAAGAAGAATCCATTCCTAGTGAATCAATGGCTGGAAATCGAAATGAAAGAGGGAATAGAGAGAGAGTTGAGGGTGCCTTCCCCATCAGGGAAACCAACTAGGACACTAAGATGAGAAATATAAGCTCCTCTGCTCTACCTCATTTCCATGGCCTGACCATAGAGGACCCTAACACTTTCCTATTTTATTTGGTCATTATATGCCGAACCTATGACTATACATATGATGAGAAAAAGTTAAAATTGTTTCCATCCACCCTCAAGGATGCAACATTGTGTTGGTTCATGGGTTTACCTAAAGATAACATCACAACTTGGGTTCAAATGTGACAAGCCTTTAACAACAAATATTGGGACTACTATAGCTCAAAGGATACTAAAGAAGATATTATCAGGATGACCGTGCGCCAGGATGAATCCTTAGAAGACTACAGAGGAAGATTCTAGCTCAGTTACAAAAGGGCCAGGTGCACACTTGACCCTGAGTCACTAAAGCTCATCCTGCTCACAGGAGTAAGGGAAGATTTTCTCGATACCTTGCATCTGTTAGTAGGAGGATATATCTACCAATTACCCTATCGTGGTATCAAGATTATCTTTAGAAACCATTCTAGGGCAGTCAGGAAAAAGGGTAAGAGTAGTCAACCTATGGCTAGTACATCATCTTCCAACTCATCCATCGAGGGTGAAATTGGAAATATGCTGGAATATTTCAAAAGTGAGATGCTGCAAACCCTTGCCTTGTAATTGGACACTATGAATATCAAAAGGAAGCAAGAGGAAGCAGAGATATCCTTGGCCATCATTTTTCCTAGAGGCACTAGGAGGCATCCTAAGAACGAATGTCCATTGAACTGTATTGAAATTTGCTCGGTTTGTTAAGAAAACCACTCCACAGACAAGTGCACTTCTTTACCTAGACTCAAAGTTGTATATCAAGTAACTGAGGGGATCGCTGAGTAGCTTTGCTACATCAACCAAAGGAGACCTCCTAGGCCTAGACCATACTAGCAGGGTATGCAAGGGTCATCCCATTCATATTACAACCCCAACCAAACCAAAACTATACCTTCTTGGGGACTCCCTACTCATCCTTCCTGTTCTACACCCACTACTTGGTCCTATGCATCTCAGTATCATTCTCAGCCAACCAGGCAGTCATTTCAACCTTACACTCCACTACAACCTCAGTGGAATACAACACTCCAAGGGTGGAGGCCCCAATACAACAATGCTCCAACTCTATTGCCTCCACCACCTACCCAACCATAACTCATACACTCTGCTCCACTCAAGAAACCCTAGATGCCTACCCAAGAAAATTCAAACCTGAACAATAGGGATGCTCAACAATTATATAGTGGAGAGACATCATACCCAGCTTATGTTGTAGAAATCCAGGAGATCAACCTAGGATCTTGGAGAATTGTCCCAGATAACCAACCTCCCTCTCCACATATGGAGGTTGAGGAAGAAAGCGAGGAAATCAACCTTAAATTAAATCCACCCTTTACTAAGAGATTAGCCCAACCATTCTAGCCTACCCCAAAAGAAACTCAACTTCTGGGAGAATTGAAAAATCTATGTGTAAAGATCCCCTTTCTCCAAGCAATAAAACATGTTCCCATTTACAATAAGTTGATTAAGGAGAAATGCTTATAGAATCTAGGAAGAAGAAAAATGGATGCCCCTACCATTAATGTCATTGGGCAGTTGTTTGACTTAATGCTGGGGTAGGTAATATATCTAAAAGATTTGGACCCTGGAAGCCCTGTAGTAGATGTGCACATCAATGCAACCATCGTTCCACACACTTTGATTGATCTTGGGTTTGCCATTAATGTGATGAACGAGGACAACATGCTCAGTCTCAACCTCCAAGGGTCATTGAGGAAGACCACAATAGTTCTGCAACTTGCAGACTGTTCCACAGTCACCCTTGAGGGAATTGTGGAGGAATTAATGGTCTCCATTGACTCCTAGAAGTACCTTGCATATTTTCTAGTTCTCCAGCCTAAGGCTAAGCTTACTGGTTACCCTCTCATTGTTGGAAGGCCATGGTATGCCACAATCTATCCTTACATTAGTTGTAGAGCTGGGAATATGACGATCAAGAAAGGGAATATGTCGAAATAGTTAGTCCTATACCATCCTATTCAACCTTCTCTAGAGCATGATTTACCTTTATGGTTGGAGGAGGAGGAAGAAGATGAGGTTTGTTCCACCCAACTTTATGCTTTGGAAGCAACCATAAGAGGAGGATAGCAAGATGGGGATGACTTAATTGAACATCTACTCCAAATTCCAACTCCTAGTTCATTACCATTAGAAGAAGAAGTAAGGGAAACCCATAACAATAATCCAATTGACATATGCTTGGCCGATTCCTGTAGAAATTCCCACCTGTAGATCACTTGATAATGCAATAGACTAAAGAAAAATACTTGATCTACTTCTACAACAAATTTAGTGGAAGCTTAATCGAACATGAGCAACATAAATAAAAACACATATAACTGATAAGAAGGAATCAATCACACATAACACGAAAGATATTACCCAAGGAAAGCCTCAGCCTGAAACCCCAACTCTATATTATCATACAAGTGGAAATATAGCCAGTATTATAGAAAGAATCAACTCAAAATCTATCCTGCTCGCTCTGCAATACCTTTGCTGCTCATAGACAATCAAAGGCCTCTATCTAACCTTTGGTTTGCCCTCCAAGCCCCCTATTTCTTTGCACAATTCTAATTGGGGTCCAATGCAGCCAATTTTGTGAATTGGCCTCTTCACACACTCACTAACCTCTGATCCAACTACACAGTCCTTAAGGAGATAAATCTTCATCCATGGATGAGCTTCCTTTATAGGAAAAATTTCATCCAACTGATAGTACATTGTCCCTTCTTCGATCTCAACTGGGTCTCTGTCTGAACTGATATGCATGAGTTATTCATGAGAGAATCTTTAGTTATCTAATATGCAACAGTGATATGCAAGCATGCGTTAACTAACGAAGCTCACAATTAATCTAAACAAACTATTTAAATCAATCTAGCTGGAATTGACTTAGTTAACTAAGTCAACTAATTACAACTCAAATTAGAACTCATCCTTATCTCTTTAACTAATGGATAAATTCCTCAATTAATAGGGAGATTGTTGCATGTCCTCACATAGACTTCATGTTTGATTTTTCACAGCTAATTAACTCATGGTGAATTAATTAATTTATTTTCAAACAACTGTTAAGTTCAAATTCGAATTTTACTTCCTACTTTTAGTACAAGGACTGACTAAAATAGGAATCCATCCTCAACTACTAAAAATAACAATTCTAATTTTAGCACATCCATTTTTCATTCCCTGTTGCTCAATCCAGCTGTTGGGTCCCTATAATACTAGTGATTACCCCATTACTGTTGTAGTTATACCCCTTATTAATATCGTTGTGCCCCTATTGTCCCCATTTTGTTATTACTGTGCCCCATAAAATCCCTCTATTGTTCTTTTTGTGGCTTTATATTATAATTGTTAGGTCGGCTGAGTTATATTGTGACTCCTTAGACTCCTACATATAGAAAGGAGGTTTTGTCATTTGAATCATCCAAGAATTGTTCATTTATGTAATGTAAAGGAGGTTTCCCCCTCGAAGAGGCTGAATTCTAAGCCGTTGATATATCTTTTCTATCTTTTTCTTGAGCTGGTTACATAACATTTGGTATCAGAGCTTTGGATTCTAGGGTTTCGCTGCTCCAAACAGATCATCATCAAATTTTCGCTATAACTGTTTTCTGTGATGTTTCCGAAGTTGAAGAAAAACCCATTTGAGAAGACATCATGATAAATCTCGGGTCCGAATTTCAGAGCTTTTTGCGCTATATTTGCGGAGATATGATCTGAGGAAGTTGGGCTTTGTGCGGACTCCTGAATTACGTTCTAAACAGGTGACCTGGGGAAACTCGTCATAACTTTTTCTCTGAGCATTGGATTGAAATTTTGTAAGAAGGTGCAGAAATAGGATGGACTGTAGTTTCTTCTGTATATTTTTTAGAGCTAGAGGTCAAAATAGTGACTCGTGGTAGGTCGTACAAGTTCGCTCTACTGAACTAGTCTATAATCAGGTAATTGTGGGAGGTTTCACATAACTCTTCCTTGGAGAATCCAATTTGGATCAGACTGGTGGAATTGGAAAGAGGACATAGAGGGCTACCACAGAACACAATTTTAGAACTGGATGATCCGAAATTACAGAGATACATAAGATTCAATATCAGGCTCCTACAAAGTGAAAAAAGGTGTGTAGTTTTTTAAAAGTTTTTGCATAAGATTTGTTTGAAAAATTAGTTTGAAGGAATTCAAAGGGAATAATAAAGCATTATTATTGGTAATTGATGCCCCGAGGAAAGAAAATGCAAACACCTAGTAGGCAACCTAAAAGCTCTAGCATGATCCATGAAGAGGAGGAAGAAATGCAGCAAGATATATCAAAATTACGACACCAAGTGCAACAATTATCACTTGCATAAAAAGGAATAGAATCCAACATGGATGGTTTAAAGAAAGATGTAAAAGCTAATATGGATGGTTTAAAGAAAAGCATAGAAGCTAAGATGGACGATTTGAAGACAGATTTGAAGACGAACATGGACGAATTGAAGATAAATATGAATAAGTTACTACAAGAAATGGTCACTAATGGTGAAAGGGTAGTAAAGGAAACTCATGATGACAACAAAAGAAATGTTAATCACGATTCCATAGACTCTAATGTTGGATCGAAGACCCACCATATTCCAAAAATCGATATGAGGAAGTTTGATGGTAAGGATCCTGCAACATGGATGTTACAGATGGAGCAATTTTTCAATCACAATAATGTGCAAAACACACAAAAGATACGTATTGCAACTTTGTATTTGGAACCAAATTAGTTTGTATGGTATCAATGGCTTTTCTCTCATAAACAATTTATCACTTGGGCAATTTTTTTGGATGAATTGATAGCACATTATGAGGATACAAAAAGCAACACTTTTTTTAGTCAATTGATAAGTCTCAAACAAAAGGGTTCAATAATGGAGCACATTGAGGAGTTCCAAAAATTGAAAATAAGGGTAAAAGATATTCCAGAGGAGCATAGGATTGATGTGTTCATAGGGTCTTTAAAAGGATAATATCCAACACGTTGTTCTTCTTTGGGAACCTGATTCATTAGAAGGCATTTAGGTTAGCAAGAAAAATGGAAAGCAAAATTATGGTAACCAGGAAGCATACCACTCACAACTATAAAGACAAAAGTGTTTTTGCCCCTAGCCTTCCACAACCTATAAGGTTGACACCACAACAATTGGAAGAAAAAAGCGCAAAAGGGCCTTGTTACAGTTGTGATAGCAAATACACTAAACGTCATAAGTGTGCTTAGAAGAAACTATTCTACATAGATTGTCAAGAGGAAGAAGAAAAGGAGCAAGAAAGGTCAAAAGAAGAGGATATACTCCAAGAATAAAGCCTAGATAAAGAAGAAATGAATCCAACCATATCTTGTAATGCATTGGCTGGAATTACCACTCCTCAAACCATCAAGATAGAAGGACAAATCAAGAAGAAAAAGGTAAAAGTGTTGATTGATTCAAGAAGCACCCATAATTTTATTCATTGTAAGGTAGAAAAAGAATTGAATTTCTTCCTATATCTAGCACCAGAATGTCAAGTGATGATTGCAAATGGAGGAACAATAAATTGCTCTGGAAAGTGCCATAATATCAAGCTATCCATGGGAGAACATGTATTGACTAGCCCAATGCTTTCCATTGCAATGGGAGGTGCTGATGTTGTACTAGGAGTCCAATGGCTACAATCCCTGGGTACAATAACTTTTAATTTTCAAGAACTTTTCATCAAATTTTCTGCAGAAGGAAAGGAAGTTGAATTAAGGGGTA
>APFE031631134.1:47657-58119 GCA_000404065.3 Pinus taeda
ACATTTCAAGGTTTGATGAATTCAATTTTCAAACCATTCCTTAGAAAATTTGTGTTAGTATTTTTTGATGATATACTAATCTATAGCAAGTCTTGGAAGGATCATGCTGAACATGTTGACAGGGTGCTACAACTATTCAAGGAAAACCAATTATATGCAAAAAGATCCAAATGTTTCTTTGGAGTCCAAGAGATGGAATATCTGGGTCATATTGTATCTCATGAAGGAGTTGAGGTAGACCCTAGCAAAATTAAATCCATTAAGGAATGGAAAAACCCCACATCCATAAAGCATCTGTGAGGATTTCGCAGGTTGACAGGGTATTGTCGCAAGTTTGTTAAGAATTATGGGAGAACAACAGCACCTCTAACAGCATTATTCTAGAAAGACGCATTTTCATGGAATCTGGAAGCAACAAAGGCCTTCGAACATCTTAAAGAGGCAATGTGCTAAGCATCGGTGTTAGATACACTAGACTTCATAAAAACTGTTATTGTGGAATGTGATGCTTCAGGAAATGGAATTGGTTCTGTTCTAATGCAAGACGAAAGACCCATTGCTTTTGAAAGTCATCCAATCAAGGGAAAGTTTTTACACAAAGCTATTTATGAGTAGGAAATGTTGGCAATACTCCATGCACTTAAGAAATGGTGACCCTACCTAATGGGAAAACACTTCATCATTACCCGATGAGTATCTGGAGATCTTTCTCCTCCAAAGTACTAAACAAACTCTTGTCACCAGTCATCTGGAAAGAAGCTCCACTGTTAAGAAACCAACCAATTCCCACCATGGATGAAAACATGCATGCGAACAATGTGAAATCCAACTGAAACTGTGAGGCGAGTGCCTCACCTTCTAATCCTTCCACGAATCCCTTCCTAGATTTCCTCAGTGGACAATTTGTAGCAAAATGGCCCAGCTCATGACAATGAAAGCATCGCACTTTCGATTTATCAAACTTCTTCCCACCTTGGGAAGAACTAGATTGGGAAAGAGAATCCTTATCCTTTCCCTTCTTCACCTTACTCACTAAGGGATAATTTTCTTCATCCTCCATGGATGAAGAACCATCTATGGTGCTTCTTCTTATCCCCTCCTGCATCAAATCCAACCAAAGTCGTTCATAATCTGGCAGTTTTCCTCTTCCATTAACAGAGTCCTGGTAGCTATGCCAGCTCTTGGAAATACCGAGGAGTGCAAGACTCACCATGTCATCATCAGTTGTCGCGATCACTACACTTCCAAGCTCATCCCTGCATGTGGTGAGCTTGTTGAGATACATAGAGATCATGTTTCCATTTTCACACTTGATCTTTAGAAGCTTGTCTTTCAGTGCTAGCTTCCTCTTATCTCTGCCATTCTAACATGGATCTTTCATTGTTTTCCGCATTGAAAATCGTGTCTCCTTCCCATGGAGACTCGAGACTATGTGATCTCAAACTCCCTCCAGAAGGACTATCCTTGCTCTAGCCACACATTTCTTCCATTCAGCCAATTCAAGAGCACCAATCGTCTTAGGGACTTCTTGATCAATGAATTCTTTTATACTGTTATCCTCTGGTACTGCTTCCATGCGATCCTTGTAGGCTATATAATTCGAGCTTCCATCAAGGGCATATTTGAGTCTCAAACCATTGAATGACATAGGTGAAATAGAGATGTGATAAGAACTCGATTTATATATTCAGGAATCACAAAGTTCAACTTCTCCCTTCTTGTATATTGTTCTTCCATGATCACCTATGCTCTGATACCATGTAGAAATTCCCACCTGTAGATCACCTGATAATGCAATAGACTAAAGCAAAATACTTGATCTACTTCTACAAGAAATTTAGCAAAATATTAATCGAACATGAGCAACATCAATAAGAACACATATAACTTATAAGAAGGAATCAGTCACACATAACACAAAATATATAACCCTGGGAAATCCTCAACCTAAAACCCCAACTCTGTATTATCATACAAGAGGAAAAATAACCAATATTACAAAAAGAATTAGCTCAAAATCTATCATGCTGTTTCTGCAATACCTCTGCTGCTCATAGATAGTCAAAGGCCTCTATCTCACCTCTGGTCTACCCTCCAAGCCTCCTATTTCTTTGTGCAATTCTAATTGGAGTCCAGTGCAGCCACTTGGGTGAATTGGCCTCTTCACACACTCACTAACCTCTGATCCAACTACACAGTCTTGAAGGAGATAAATCCTCATCCATGGATGAGCTTCTTTTATAGGAAAATTTTCATCCAACTGATAGTACAATGTCCCTTCTTTGATCTCATTTGGTTCTTTGTCTGAACTAACATGCATGAGTTATTCATGAGAGAATCTTCAATTATCTAAAGTGCAACAGTTATATGCAAGCATGCATTAACTAACTAAACTCACAATTAATTTAAACAAACTGTTTAAATCAATCTAACTCGACTTGACTTAGTTAACTAAGTCAACTAATTAAAACTCAAATTAGAACTCATCCTTATCTCTTTAATTGATGGATAAATTCCTCAATTAATAGAGAAATTGTTGCATGTCCTCACATAGACTTCATGTTTTATTTTTCACAACTAATTAACTCATGGTGAATTAATTAATTTATTTTCAAACTGTTGTTAAGTTCAAATTCGAATTTTACTTCCTATTTTTAGTCCAGGGACTGACTAAAATAGGAATCTGTCTTGAACTGCTAAAAATAACAATTCTATTTTTAGCACTTGCGTTGTTCATTCCTTGTTGCTCAATCCAACACTAGTACCCAAACTACTATTTGTAGTAGTGCTATTTTTAACACTTCTATTTTTAGCATTTCTTGTTGCTATTTTCAACAATTCCAACCCACTCCATGTCAAAACCATAGAATTTAGCCAAAATAAAACTTTGAAAATTAATCCGTCTCTTTCTGCTCTCCAAGAGGAAAAGCTATGCAATATGTTGAGAGAAAACCTAGAGGCATTTGCTTGGAGTTACAAGGAAATGAACGAAGTACACCCCTGAGTGTGTACTCACCACATATACATCAAATAAGGTTGCAAGCTGGTATGACAACCAAAAATAAGGATGAATCCAACTCTTAAAGATATAGTCAAAGAAGAAATGCAAAAATTGCTAGATGCAAGATTCATTTACCCTATCTCTGACAGTGAATTGGTCTCTCCTTTAGTGTTAGTTCCCAAGAAAAATGGTAAGTGGAGGATTTGTGTCAATTACAGGGAGTTGAACAAAGCCACAAAGAATGATCATTTCCCCCTACCCTTCATTGACCAAGTGCTAGATGGCCTGGCAAGGAAGAAGTATTTTTCTTTCCTAGATGGATTCAGTGGGTACAACCAAATCCAAATCTGCTCAGAAGACCAAGATAAGACCACATTCACCTATCGTTTGGGTACTGTTTCCTATATGGTCCTTCCTTTTGGCCTATGCAATGCTCCTGCCACTTTCGAGAGAGCAGTCTTGAGTATTTTCTTCGAATTAGTACATGATGCAATGGAAATCTATGTGGATGATTTTACACTTTATGGTTGTGATTTTCAAGAAGCCTTGACTAACCTAGGAAAATTATTGCACAAATGCATTGAAATGAACCTGTCTCTTAGTCCAGAAAAATGTGAATTCTTAATGACTAAAGAGACCATGCTAGGTCGTTCAATATCTCAGCAAGGACTGCAGGTGGACCCGAACAAAATAGCAATCATCCAAAGAGTCCCACCTCCGCAAAAACAGAGGGATGTCAGGAGTTTATTGGGGTTAGTTGGATACTCCTAAAGGTTCATAAAAGACTTCAGTAAGTTGTCCTCTCCTTTATTTGTGTTTTTGGCCAAACATTATGAGTTTATATGGCCAAAAAGTTGTCAAGAGGCCTTAGACATTTTTAAGGGTACGTTAACCACTGCACCAATTCTTCAAGGCCCAAACGAGGCCCTCCCTTTTCGAATTCATGATGATGCCTCACACAGAGCCATAGGAGCAACCTTAGGTTAGGTAGAGGAGAAATTTCCCTATGCTATCGATTTTATCAGTGGGAACCTATCAAAGGCTGAGCTAAATTATACTATGACTAGAAAGGAACTCTTGGCTATTGTGCATTCATTAAAAAAATTTAGGCATTACATTACATGCTACCAAACATTTATGCATACTGACCACATTGCAATCAAGTATTTAATGAAAAATTAAATGTGAATGCTAGAATTATAAGACGGTTGCTTTTATTATAGTGGTTTGATCTAACTATTGTTGATAAACCTAGTAAGCAAAATGTTGTTCCAGACTTTCTATCTGGGATGAATGTGCCTGTAGGTAAAGAAGGAATTGTGGATGATCCATTACCAGATGAGCATTTGTTTGCTATTTTAGTTCTCTCCCCATGGTTTGCTAATATAGCAAACTTTTTGGTATCAGCACAGTTCCCACCAAACTTGCCCTCTAAAGGAAAGAGCAAGATAGCAAGGAAGAGCGCCCCCTTCACCTAGATTGGGAATAATATTTTCAAACATGTCCTAAACCAAATCTTGAGAAGGTGTGTAAGGGGAGAGGAATTTTTTGACATACTTCTGACCTATTATGATGAGCCCTGTGAAGGTCACTTTTTAGCAAGGAGGACAACATTCAAAGTGTTACAAGTAGGCTATTATTGGCCCACTCTTCATTAGGATGTGAAAAAGTATATTAGTCAGTGTGATTGGTGCCAAAGGATGGGAAAGCCTACTCCAAGAGATGAAATTCCCCTATAGCCTCAAGTGAATTTCGAGCCATTTGACAAGTGGGGCATGGAATTCATTGGGCCTCTCAAACCTCCTTCAAAGAAAAAATAGTACATTATTGTGTGCACTGGTTATTTGGCTAAGTGGACTAAAACCAAGGCAACTAAGGTAGCAACAGAAGAGAAGGTGACTGAGCTCCTAAGGGAGAATGTATTCTACAAATTTGCGTACCCTAGAGAGCTAGTCAAAACCAAGGCAGCCCACTTACCTCCAACATGATTGAGGAATTGCTCAGCCATAAGAAAATCAAGCATAGGACCTCCACTCCCTATCATCCACAAGCTAATGGGAAAGTGGAGGTGACCAATAGGGCACTGGAAAGCATCTTAAACGAGGTAGTGAGAAGCAACATAAGGGATTGGGCAGAGAGACTAATTGAGGCCACCTAGGCCTATAATACAACATGGAAGACCACCATTGGATTTACACCCTATGAGGTGGTCTATGGGAAAAGGCTTTGCTATTCATTGAGTTTGAATATAAAACATTAAGGATGGAAGCCCAGCTAGATTTGGATCTCAGTGATGCACAGAAAGAAGGATTGTTCCAATTGAATGGCTTGGATTAATTCAGAATGTAGGCCCTCCTATATATAGATATAGTTCAGCTTCAGAGGAAGATCTGGCATGATAAACATATTAATGAGAAGCAATTTCAAGAGGGCGATTGGGCATTGTTATATGATTCCATGTATAAAGAATTCAAGGGAAAGCTAAGGACAAAATGGCTCGAACCTTATGTGGTAGAGAGATGCCATGATAATGGTTTAGTGCAAATCAGAACTATAGATGAAGAAGCCATTCCATTGCCTGTTAATGGACAACGATTGAAAATGTACAAGAGACCTTTATCGAAGCAAGAGTCCATTAGCAATATCAATAAAATAGTGATGATGGTGGAGCAAGTTTCAACTCTTCCCTCATCAAGTCACTAAGAAAAAAAGAATAAACAAGAATAAGGACTCAAGTGAAAACCTCCATGAGGTGCCTGAGTCCCATCTTTGGTTTCAAAAACTCGTGAGGTGGCCCAATGATGAGAAAAAATAGGAAGAAGAATAAGAAGATCCTGGGGTCAAAACCTTCCTTGAGGTGGCCATGGCAAACATCTAGGGTGAAAACCTCTCTGAGGCAGCCTAGGTGGTTTTTTTTTTAAAAGAGAGGGAAAAAGATATAATTGTTATTTGCAGGTGGGCGAGAAAGGTAGTCAAGAAGCAAAAAGAGGATCCAAAGGGAACCCTGCCTCACACATATCCATCTCCTCCACTCGTTTCCATGCATCACTCCATCATTTCTATCATTTTCCACTCCACTGCTTCAATTTATGCATAGATGGTCTTTTCTATAGGATCCCCTATATTCCTACAGGGTCCCTCGAAAACCTACAAGATGATCTTGTAGGAATTAAAGTGGCCTAGAAAACCTACAAGAAGCAATCTGAGGGTGAATGGTAGGGTTGGTAGGTCCCTAAAAATCATCCTAAACATGATCTAACACCTCACCTTGTCCATTATCATCATCCCTATAATCACCATCCAAAACAAAAAAAGATCAGTTTCTGCGAGTTATGACAAAAGAAAAAAAAGGGAAAAACGGAGGAGAGTAAGAGTGTTACCTGAATGTCCCTTGTTCCACAGATATTCCTACTCCCTCTGTCCATTCATTTCACCATCCTCACAGCCCCAGCCTACAACATTATTAAGAAATTCTAAGGGAGAAGTAGCTACAAGACATCCTGTAGGAAATCATGTAGCAATCTATCGTACAAAATGTCAATCATCAGCTACAAGTCTTCACTAGGATGATCCAAGAGGTCCACAGCAATAGCATCATTAGATCTTCAATCAAAGACACCTGTAAAAGCCTGAAACCATCATTAGACAACAAGAGGAGAAAGAAGAATGACCATGCAACAAATAAACAACACAACGCCTCTAATCTTCAACAACTGTAGCATGGCATCGAGACCACATGTAAGTATGCTACTGACTCAGTCATATGCATAATTTGAACAAAATTTGTAAGGGTTACAAGATAGTTGGTTTATAAGTGAAAAGGAAGACCTTGAAACAAAGGAACCAAATCCCCAACCTAACCTAGAATCCTACTACCAGTTTATTGAAGGAGGCAGGGTGATACCTCAAAAAATTTCCATCCCATTGTTTTTCGAACTTGAGAAGGAGAGGGCTAGAACCTGTCGATGGATGAAAATCACCAAGTTGAAAGGGATGGAAGACATTGGGCACATGGAAGAGAATCTCAAAGAAATGGGCAAAGAGCTAAGTGGCTTAAGGGAGAGAGAAGCAATAGTGAGAGATAAGCTTGAGAGGGAAAATGCATGGCTGAGGAGACAACTGCAAGAAAGGGAGAACCAACTAGCTTGTATGGACAACCTCTCCTTAGAGGCCATCTAGTGTAGGATGCCAACTAAATCCTATTCTCTTTACCTCAGAGAACAATGGCTGCAATTCAAGATTAAAACACTAGCACAAAGGGGCACCATGCCATTTCAGGACTAGAGGCAGTTTATTGATCTTTGTGATCATATACTAGAGGATAGGCTCAAAATGGATAAGTTTTACTTGCACGAAATGGCCCTCACAGACATGAGTATTTGGGATTCTAATGTCGATCTAGGATTTCTACAATTAATGGCTTTGGCATCATGGATGAAACATGATTAGTCAAGGGCTATAGAGATGAAAACAATTTTGGCCAAAGAGCAAAATGAGCCTATTTTCATCATAGTTGAACAATCAAATCCCATGGCCCTAATAAACACCCATAATCTAATTACAAATGATCCTCAGCTAACACCTAGATACCTTACTACCTAAGAGCAAGAAATTTCACATTTTTAGGATATGTTTAGGCTACTAGGATATGCTAGTATACATGCATGCTTAAGGAGATGGAACACACTGCCACACAGCATGAAGATCAGAGAATATCACTCCCCTCAAAGGTTGAGAGAGGAACTCAACATGACACATATGTATAAGCAATCAATGCAAAGGTTTAAGGTCAATTAGATATGCCTAAAACTCAATCCACCACTACTCCTAGGGATGCTAGAAGGGAGAAAAGAAGAAGACGAAAAGAAGCAGCGGGAAGAAGTAGAAAGGAAAGCAAGCTTCTATGAACAAGAAGAAGAGACCATAGCAGAGGCATGGGATATCAAAGAGGCTACAAGATCCATGAAGGAAATGGACATTGACTAAGTTGCTCAGAGGATGAACAAAACTTTCAGTAGGGGTTGTTGACAAGCCTCATCATTGGGTAATTATATGGGCCTTAATTCAACTCCTAGCTTATTCAAACCAACTATTCTCACAACTGATTGCATACTTTTGATTATATTTTGTTTATGTGATCAGTTAGAGTTGGATATTTTGCTTTGTGGTCTAATGTGCATTTAATGTAGGATTTAAGGATAAAAGCAAGGAATTTTGGCAAAAACCTTGGTCAAAACTCGAATGGGACAAGGGAGAGGAATTATAGGAGTTAAATCCTCCTCATTTACTACCCCTCCATTTGAATATTCCTCCATCATCTCGAAGTGAAAACAACCAAATCATGAGGACTAGAAGGTAGCCGAGCAAGTGAAAGACAATGCACCAGTTTATCTCGAGTTTGGGAGACGAGCCTTCCTAATTTTAAGGAAGTTGTTGTAGATTTTAGATGTATAAGTAGAAAGGCCTAGGACCTCAGTAGGATTGGGATTTTTTATTGTAAAACTCTACCCTATTTTCAAGCTACAAGACTTTTGACAGTTTTTGATGTAATCCATGGTTTTGATAATAAGAGTGAGTTTTGTTTTGAGCTAGCACTAAGTTAACTGAAAGGGTTGATGCTCTTGGGTTAGGGCCCAACCATAGTAGCCAAGGCTCCTCTTTATTGTACATGTATGCTAGCATAGATTCATGGTTTAATTATTCATTTGCTTAAGTAGGTGCATTTCCATTACAACAGTATAGAGTAGATTGGTTGTGTTTTAGTTTTCTTCCATTTGTTCCTTCTTTCAATTATAAGGTTATCAAGGAGAAAGCGATCACCATAAGGTTGTCAGTAGGTGTCTCGGGCTCACCTCCTCACTCTAGGACCATGACTTGAGGAAGAGACCCTTCAGCAACCCCAAAAACACAAATTTATAGTTCTTGCACAAGATTTGGAGTTTGTTGTCTTGATTTAGTACTTGGTTTATTTCAATGTCATCTTTTTCCATCAGTCTCTTTCTGTAATAAGGTCTCACTCATATTCTTATTTCCATGAGCACTTTATTCATGCATAATATGGGCGACTGATTCATGCTTTTCTAGTTTATGAGAATGTATCTTGTTGCATAGTCCTTGCAAGACACACACCTTTTAAGCATCGTAGGTACTTCAAGAGGAGGTGTAGACTTCATCACCAACATCCATCTTTCACCTCATCCACCTCAACCATCTATTGGTCCACCCTCACCCTCACTAGTTTTTTGTCCTTTTTCATTGAAATTCCCCTAGACACATTGAAATTCTTAAGCGGAAGCTAATAAATCACATCTTAATTAGATTATACCCATGGATTTCCTTACTGTCCATTCCACAACAACACTGACCAATCTTCGTCAACCGCGTGTCACATACCTGACTTATTCATTTCAATGTTTGATTTTAGGCACTCCAAATATCCACCGTCAATTTGTCACACTTGATCCAATAGCTATCATATCACCCACTCGCTAGCTAGCTTGGCCGATCTTCACTGTCGATCTACCTCACTTGATCCAACGGCTATCACGTCACTCGCTCACCAACTAGCTTGGCTGATATCCACCATTGATCAATCTCGCATGATCCAATAGCTATCACGAAATCTCGTGTGAATTCTTGCATGACCGATATCCGATCGAGAGCATGCAAGAAAAGTAGTTTTTTCGTGCTATGTTTCACCCACTTATGCTAGTCATGTAAAATTTAGGAATACTGCTTATAGCTCTTAGGGAACTCTAGATACTTCTTACCACCTATGAAGACCACTCCACCATTCCACATGTTTTCCACCCTTCTGTCTGCACATTACTTGATGTGAACCATCCATCTTTAACTTAATCTCTTGTGATAAGATCTCTACCACTCATCTTCTATTAATCTTGTCCGTTGATCCGACTAATCCAATGGTTCCTGTGCACTGCTACTTCATTACTTCTTCCTTTCACTGATTTCGATCTTTGATTTCTCTTCCAATTGACTCCTTCCCGAACTTTGTTCTGCGTATTATTTAAACACCATCACTCCTAAGCTTTTATTTCGTTATTCAATCAGACTCCAGCATTGCCTGCTCATCACAATACTCCTTTGAGCACTGTCCTCTCTCTCAAATTCTTTTTTAATTCCCTACACACTTATGTTATGCAAAATTACTTTAATCCACACAGTTCATAATTTAATTAGTTAATACACACCACACCAACTCAAAAATTGCACTTCTGTATTAATAAACAAATATTTACATAATGAGTTTGTTCTCAGCCTGATCTTCTATTTCATTGGCCTTTCCTTTCATAAAATGCATCCTAGGACCCTTCAACACCATCCAAACACTCCATAGATCTTCTAGCCATCTTCAACCACCTTGCATCCACCTGTCACATCCACAAGAACAATTAAATTTCATGCTTGATTTATCAAAAAAAAAAAAAAACCAAAAAAGTG
>APFE031631134.1:74501-106878 GCA_000404065.3 Pinus taeda
ATGCCACACATATAGTGTTCAAAACTCTTAAGTTTGTATGAACCCCGGGTTCATAATTAAAGTCGGCAGCCTTGGGAGTTGCATCATTCTTATTGCAATACCGAGGCTCATCAACAAGACAAAAGTTGGAGCGACTATTAAGAAAAATATTTCCATCAGGCAATCCTGCCTAGAATGCAAAAAGTATTTTTGGTAATGCTACTACTTCTAAGAGCACTTCGTCCAGTAGAAAAAAGTAATTCCGTCACTTTGTAAGTGTCAAACAAAGCTACTCCTTGAGAAACTTCAACACTTCCTATTAAAAGTTAAATAATTAGTTATAACATAGTTGAAGATTTGAAGAGAGCCTCTACCAGCCTCTCCATCTTCGAGCTCGCAAAGATAGGAGGCTAGCGGGCTAGCGATAAATGCTTATCCAAGCCTTTTGACAACCTTCACTAGGTTACAAATCTTATACATCTTAAAAGGTGTCTGGTAAGTGTTATAGTTTGCTTGAATCTATGTTTAAAGCTCTAACATTAGATGGCAACAATCTTCGCTCCCCCCAAAATTTTTAATTAGAATGTCCATAATATTTTAGTCAATTTGGATGCATATGTGAATGTAATGCCATTGTCTTTTGCTAAGAAAATTAATGTAAAATAGGATAAGATTGATGCAGAAATCATCCAGGTGGAAAAATATCTTGTTAAAGATATTAGTGGACTCCTTATCTAATTATCATATGATCACAAGGTACATTAATGTATAAACATTATAATTGTGGACATCCCTAAGGCCTATGGCATAATCCTTTATAGATACTATTCTACTAAATTATAAGGGTATTTTGCTACAGATTGGTCACACTTATCATTTCCAGATTCGAGTGGAAAGAGAACCATACATGAAATATATCATGACATTACTCGGGGGCCATAATAAACCTATGGCAATTCCTGATTTAATATTTGGAAATTATTTTCTAGAAACTGATCAAAGGTGTCATTGAGCACATCCATCACCCGTCCAACTAGATACATAATTGGATTTCCTTCCTTGTTCTCTAACTAGTGCAAATGAATCTTGTAATATTTATATGTAGATAATAATAGTATAGGAAGTAATTTAGTAGCTAATGATATTTGGAATTTATACTTTGATGGTTGAAGAATGCAGTATGGCTCTAGATCTATTTTCATACTCATAGACCCATGCAATACGTAGCAGGTTCTATCATGTTGTTTGGAGTTCGAATGTACAAATAATATTCTCTACTATGAAGAACTCTTCCTTGGAATAAAGAAGGATATTGACCTAAAGGTAGAGTTTCTCAATGTAATTGGCAACATAGAAATGGTTAGTCAATAGGTATGTGACACTATCCATTATGTTTCACCAAATCTTAAAAAATAGCAATAGGAGGTATGAGAATTAATTAATTATTTTAAATATTTCAATATCACTTATGTTCCTAGGCTTAGAGATGTTACAACAGATGCATTAGCTAATGTAGCCACTAGAATGGAATCATTGAGAAGTGGTTTTACTATAGAGAGTATATATAAATCTTATGTGTCTCATAACATCACTAATTTTTGTGTTCTCAATGAAAACCAACATATACTACATTTTATGGCTAATGTGGATGTATTCAAGGATGCAACCATAGAATAGGATGAGAACAAGAAGGCTTTGGAGGAGGCGTCTAATGAAATGAAAGGAAATACTATGAGTAAAGTTGTAGCAACCTGCAAAATCGGTTCAGAGGACTAATCAATACTAAGACTGAGAGCTCTCATTTTTCATATGAACAACTTAATCTGGGAACCCAAGATGATCTGAAATATGTAAACATCAATACATGTTATTCTCCAGAAGAACAACATGCATTTATTCTCCTAATAAAATAGTACTATGATGTGTTTGCATGGACTTATGATGATTTGAAGACATGATACTCGCACCATCTAGCATGTCATTACCATAAAGGAAGGGGTAAAACCTTTTCAATAGAAACTAAGGAAATTTCATCCAACACTAAAGCCCCTAATTCCAAAAGAATTTGGAAAGTTCTTGGATGCTTGGATCATTTTCAAGGTTTGACACTCAACTTGGGTTTCGAATTTGGTCAAAGTTGGAAAGAAGTCTCGTAAGATAAGGTTATGTAAAGACATTCACAACCTCAACTAGGCATCAGATAAATATAACTACCTAGTGGCATCCATGGAAGATCCTCCAAACACTATCTAGTTCTGAGATGTTCTTGTTGTTAGATGGTTTTCCTGGCTATCATCAAGAGATAGTGGTAGAACCAGATCATCTCAAAACTACCTTTAGGATCGAATGGGGAAAATTCACTTTTAAGAGAATGCCATTTGGGCTTATCAATTATTATACTACCTTCTAAATAGTGATGGACATTGCTTTCCATGGCTTGATTGGCCAAAGGGTAGTTGTTTATTTGGATGCTGTAACTACTTTTTCTAAAAGAATAATAGATCATGTATCTCATATTAAACAAATATTTGAGTGATGTTGCAAATATGGGATTTCTATCAATCCAAAGAAAATCATATTTGGTGTGTCATAAGGCACTCTATTAAGACATTTTATTGCAAAGAGTGGAATCAAAGTTGACCCCAAAAGGGTAAAAGATATTGCATAGATCCCCTTCCCTGCCAATAAGAAATCTATGCAATATTTCTTATGGAAGATTATATTCCTAAAAAATTTCATATTTGATTATGCTTGGATAGTCAAACCTCTATAGGTGATGAGAAATAAAGATGTGGCTTATATGTGGAAAAAACATAAATGGATGCTTTCACTCAAATTAAATAGACTATTGTTGATTCACCTGCACTTTTTAGTCTTGATTATGGAAAAGTTTTCTTTCTTTACACTTTTTCTTTGGATTTATCTATTGCAGACATACTCACTCAAAAGGATTCCCAATGAACAGAATGAACTATTTCCTTCATGAATGCTGGCTTACACGGGTAAGAATTCAATTATCTTGCCATCGATGAAAATGCATATGTTTTTTTATAAGGTAGTAAAATATTTTAGACCCTATCTCCTTAAAGATAACACGACCATTTTTGTGCCTCATCCAATGGTAAAAACACTCTTTGTGCATCAAGAGATGGGTGAGAAGATGGAAAATTGTATGATCTGCTTACAAGAATATAGGGAGTTTAAACTAGTTCATAACATTTAGGGTCATTTCCTCTATCAAATTGAAGCCGGAGTGAGAGATACTCTCAAGAAAGATCCTTCAGTTTTGGAGAAGGAAATAGAATTATAGAATGTCAAAAAAGCTCCCAAAATGAATATGCATGACCATGGTATTCTGATATTTAAAAATTATTAGAGCATGGAACCTTTCCCATGCATTTACTGAACAAACAAAAGAGGGAAATATACCATAAAGCTCTATCTTATCAGTTTATTGATGGAGTGATTTTCAAAAAGTGCTACAACAGTGTCTTTCTAAAATGGCTTGAGCCACAAGACACAAAGAAGGTAGTAAGAGATCTGCATGATGGACTAGCAAGTGGTCACTATGTGGGTGACACATCTACACATAAAATAATGAGGGCTACTTATTATTTTCCCACCTTATCAAAATATGCTTATGCTTATGTCTGTGAGTTCCCATCTTGTTAGAGATGCATGGGTCGATATCAGGAGCCATCCACCCCACTACTATGACTAGCGTTACATGAACTATTCCAACAGTGGGGACTAGATATTATCGAAGAAATATTTCCACATTTGTCAAAGCAACACCAATATATTCTAACAATGACAAATTATTTTACTTGGTGGAGAGAAGAAGTTCCTTTAAGATAAGTTAACAACTAAGAATTTATCCACTTCTTGAAGAAAAAAATTATAACCAAGTTTGATGTTCCTACATCTCTTGTCTTTGATAATGCGACTTATTTTTCCTCATTAAAATTTTATGAATTCACATTATAAACTGGTATTATATTAAGGCACGCATATAACTCTTACCCATAGGGAAATGGTTTGCATAAGTTGAAAAATAAAAGTATCATCTACATAACCAAGAAAACCATTTCCTTTTAGAAAAGGAACTGGCATAGTGCTTTGAAAATTCATTGTGGGCTGACTGTGTAACTCCTAATGCCTCACTTAAAACCTGACCATACTTTTTGGTTTACAGTAAAGAAGTTACCTTGCCTCCGAACATGTATCTCCCAAGTTTTATACTCTCCCAAGAGTCTCAAGGTAGACCTTTCCTTCTAGTTCAAAGAAGGATAACCACTTTTCTCAAACTCAAGGGAGAAAGGCTCAAAGCCAAAGAGATATTTTTCATCCATCAAAACCATACCAAGTGCTGGTTCGATGCGAAATCCACAAGGAGAAAGCATTTATATGTGGGTGACTTAGTATTGAAGTGGTAAAAATCCCACGAAGAGAAAGGAAAACACATGAAGTTCCAACCTCTATGGATTCTATTAGTGTAAGTATCTGCATACTTCCATCAGGGATCAAATTTTCTCTTTGCATTTTCATTTTAGGGGGCTCATATTGAAAATTCTTACATTATTTCATTAGGTCATGTCAAACTGATCCACTAATGGTTGTCTTCTCTTCAGAAAATCTAATTTCTCCATCATAGGTTATACTCATTGACCCTTCTTCAGGTTGCCTTCAGTTATGGTTTCATGGCCAATTTGCAATCATTCTTTCATTAGGTCATACGACATGTTTCATTAGGTCTTATGGTTTCATTTTCAAGGTTAAGAGCATGATTTAAAAGTGTAATAAAGGGAATTAATGGTATGAGGATGATAAGTAACTCAAGTATGATGGCTAGTAAGTCATAGCAACTATATAATTATCTTTTAAACTAATGTAATTTTCATCTCAAAAAAACATATTTTTGAGGTCAAAACAAAGTATTTTGAGTTAATTCGCATTTCTTATGTAATTTTTAGTCACCTTAGGTAATAAATGATCCTAGCTGCACCAAAGCATCTCTCCTTGCTACAAGACAAAGAAACACTACCAAAATCAGTTCAAGTTGAGCATTATCCACTTGAAAAGAAACAAAGGAGAAAAGGCATTAAAAATAGAGTTTTGAAAAAGGTCAAGAAACATTAGAAAGTGGGTTTTTCAAGTCAAAAATCAAAACCTACTCCTATATAAGGCCTCACATTTCATTTTCAAGTTCATCATTATCATTTGGCAAAGGAGGAGTCAAAAGGTGAGGAAGAGGGGAAAGGTTGAGTGAGTTTTGGGCAAAGGAGAAGTGGCACTACACTTCTAGAGGTTGGCGTTGCACGTTCGGAGTAGTGGTGAAGTGGAGCTACGCTTCTACAGTCTGGAATTGTGTGTTTTAGGTAGGAGAGTTGGTGCTATGAGTTGAGAGGTTGGTGTTGCATGTCTGGGCTTGGCGGTGCGCATCTGGAGGTTTTTCCAGTGCAAATTTACACTACACTACACATTGAGAGTTGGTGCTACGCATCTGTGGTTAGTGTTGCGCATTGAGCAAAAAGACTAGAAAGCCTCCAAAATTTATAAAAACTTCCAAACAACCCTCTCATCTCCCAAACAAGTGAGGGCACTCCCTCTACCTTATCATTAAAGTTGCAATTGCAGGATTTGAAGGAATTTACCATGCCAAATATGAAACCATAGTTTCTCCCTCCATGACATTCTAGAAACGCTAATCCCCTCTATTTTTCCCACCACTTATCACTAAACACTAAAATCCTTCCATACATCACTACATAACATATATACCCCCTCATCCTTTATCCCACAAGTTATATTTCAAAAAGGGCTCAAACCCTCTCCCTCACTTTCATAATTTATATCCTTCCATTCATTTTCTAGTCTATCAAAATACATCATAAGGTCATCTCCCATCCCCTCACTCCTAAATCACTCTTACTCATTCCCTTTATCCCTTTGAATGGAGTGTACAACCTCAAACCTTGAAAAAATGGACAGAGAGGATCGACCCTATGAGGAGGAGGAAAACACAGTGAGTGACAGTTCAACAGATAGACCTTTGGCATCAAAGAAAACTACACAAGGGAGGCAAAATTATTAGGGAGGAGCCATCATACCTTAGAGAATTGCAGGCATCTCAGTTCGTTGTCATTTGTTTCAGACATTAAGGGTGCTATGAGTTCTATGAATAGGTGGAGAGAATTCAACACCACCCTGAGCTTACCAGACTTTTTGTAGCCCATCTTCAGAACAATAAGGTGACTCTTGCTAGGGTTACATTTACAGTTTCACCTTCCATTATTGTGGATGCAACCAGGATTCTGAATGTAGGGGACAAGTGGTAGAAGGTACAGGACCTGGATGAACATTATTATGAGGCTTATATCAAACCTAGGTACAGAAATGAGGCGAAAAGACTTTTCCCTTTCAGATTCCTTGAGGAAAAGTATGCCCCCATGATGAAAATCAACATGAAATATTTCACTTGTGAGGAAAGATTTTCCAGGCTATACACCTATCACATCAAGCTTCTTGTACATTTTACCAGGGTGAGGATGTTAAACCTCCCTTATTTCTTGTTCAGGAATATTGAGAAGATGGCCCATTTTGTGTAGAAAAATCCATACCCTCAGTAGATGAGTAGTATCTATCATTATTCCTAGATCAAGATGATTGTGCCTCATCATATTAGCCTCCTCAACATCTCTTGGGAGACATTTATTTCTCGTGACATCTTCAGGGGTCCTCAAACTCCTCCACCAATGTGTCAAGAATCAGGGGGACCTTCCAGCAATGCTTAGGTGAAAACAAATGAGGAGTCCAAAGAGACTAGAGCTACCGAGGTGCCCGGGACTTACATGATATACAAGGGGGCACACAAAGATTGTTTGCATCTGATAGGTAAGTGTTTAAACCATGGGATGTGGAAGGGACCTTTCCTTCTTCATCAACCCATAGGCAAATTCTTGCTCCACAGGATGTGGAAGGAGCTTTGCCTTCTTCATCAACACAGTAGGTACAGGTACAACAGTTGCAAAAATGGAAGGAAAAGATGTCGGAGGAAAGTTTTAATGATGAGGAGAAATAGAGATACTTTGATTTTACAGAGCATGATGAGACATAGCAACATTATACTCATCATGGCATGGAAATAATTGACATAGAGGCTTACGATGAAGAAACAATAAAGGACATCATCATACAGGAAAAGGAGGCTCAAGTCTAAGTGTTTATGGACAATTTGGAAAGGGCCAAGTATGTCATCGCATATTTGGAACAAGAGAACAAGAAGGTCCTCATGGAGCTGGAAATTCTCAAGGTAAAATGATAAGGTGACAAGGAGGCCTCGGTCACTTTGTCTCCTATTGAGAAGGAAATTTAGGATGATAGAGAGACTTGGCTTGACAGGGTCAATTTGTACCTAGAGAAGTTGTTGCAGAAGGCTAATAGTGATAATCTAATGATTGGGCATATGGCCTACCATTATAGGACCCGAAACAAAATTTGCAACATGAGGGTCAAAAAGATGAAAGATAGGCTAAGGCGGGCTCTAAAGGTAAAAAAAGAGGAGGATAGGCTTAGGTTGCTTGTTGAAGCTTCCTTGGCTCATCAAGATGCTTGATGGTGGTGTTTCTCACCAATTTTTGTTAGGTTTGGAGAAGATTTGGTTTTTTGCAAATTGTGGAAATTGCACACAGAAAATCTGGCTCTACGGGCAGTGCCACTAGTGCTGCGCTTTTCCTAGGGGAACCCAATGCACAAATGGCTTGCATTTTTGGATTCAGAGTGATGATTACATTCACCCTATGGATTTGCTAAGTTTTTGGGGCATAACTGGTCCACTAAAAGGTAAAAAAACACCCTAAGAATGACCTTTTTTCCACCTTTTGGACACATGGAAGAAGTCTTGGGAGAATCAACTTTTGAGGGGTCAAATGAGCTAAAAATGAATACCTTTCAAATGAGATATCATGAGCTCAATTTGGATGCCATAAAGGCCTCAAAAATGGAGCTAAAAGTGGCACTACGCATTGGGCCAGTGATGTTGTGTGTTGGTCCAATGGCACTGCGCGTTGGGCTAGTGGCACTGTGTGTAGGGAAAATTTTGCACACGATGGCTATTTTTCTATGTTTTTACTATGTTGATGGATTTTATCTCATGGAGGATGTTTTACTATGGTAAATTAAGACTTGTCTTGTAAATATGATGGATAATTAGTAGTAGAGGGTAGACTCATTACATTAAAAGTCAATTTGAGCTCAAAAGAATCAGTTTTTCACTTTTAGGGGCAAGTTGTTCAGATGCATATATTCCTCTTTCTAGTTCATTGTTGGTTAGATTAGCTCCTTGTCTTAGGGATTCGACCCCTGAGGATGGGAGGAGGTTGAAACAAAGCCTATATCTTCTTCTTCTTTCTCATTATAAAGGTTTGGACTCAGTTGGATTCTCATACCTTGATTGTACATCATTTTGTAATAGTCTAGCAGGAGATTAATAAGAATTGCAACTATTTTTATGGGATCCTTGTGGTATGGAGTTTTAGTACAGTTTCTTCTCTTGTGATCATATGTTAGTATGTTTTGTGTATTTCGTTAATCCTTTCATTGCTTCTAAGTGAATGTTTTCAAGTTGATATGCAGAATTCATTACATCACTACTCTACTTTGGGAAAATATTCACCATTATATGTTTTCTAGTGTTTGGTAAGGATCCATGATAATCACATGCTCTTCCTAGCCTCTCACTAGTATTAAAAAACTCACCAATCAAGTCCTAGAGTGCTAAAACTTATGCCTACCTTTCCCCATTGAACACCCTGCAATTTTGACCTAATTCCCTAGCCCTAACTGTCCAGCTCCTCTTGATCTAGAAAAACCCCTTCAAAATCAAATCAAACCTTGTGCTACTATACCTAGCCTAATACCCTTTTTCTGATCCAATCATCTTGGTTGAGATCCTTACAGAGAGAGCCCTCTCCCAACCTAGTAGGGATAGCTACTTGGCTAAGTGTGGTTTGTGGTTACCCTGGCATTGCCTTCCTTTAGCCTAAGGTTCAATCTAGGTTATAACAGTTTCTCCCTTTTACCATCGATGAAAAGCTCAGGCATAGTACATTCAAGTTGAAATCCATAGAGGGGAGAACTGGTCCTCTTCCCATCAATGGTTGAGATTTTGAAATGTTATTTTCAATAACAACTCTAAGCTACATTTTTTGTACAATATTTTATGTTCTTGTCTATCCATTTCATCCATGTCAGTTGTATGTCGTGTCGAGTTGGTTTTATCTCATTTTCTATTTTGGTTGTTGTACATCAATAAGATCTTGTGTGAAATAGTGCATGGGTCATAATTGAATTGTGGTGAAATAAAGAGAAAATGTGACAACCAAAACACTTAGCTATCTGTTTGTTCTCCTTATTTGTTCAAAAATATGCCATGGTTAAGCTAGGTATGAACGGAAAATACAATACATCCAAAAGGAAAACCTTGAGGGAACTTGTTAGATATGTATCTATTATAGTACCTAAACTCCTCAACTTAGTGCATATCTACTCAATGTGTTACGTGTTAATCCAATCTAGTAGATAAGGATAAGGGGAAATCTAAAGTGAGAAAACCAATATCAGAGGTTATAAAAATAATTCTCTAAATGGGAGACCTCCTCCACTATCAATAAATCAGGATCTATCTTCTTCCTGTTCAAAATAATAAGTGTTGAAGCGGATTCAAATTAATTAAATAAATAAAGGGTGAAATAAGGTAAATTCTTCTTACGCAGGGAGGTGAAGCAAGCGACTTTGTTGGGGTATTATCCAGGACTACTATAAGCAAAGAAACATTTATACTCTTGTAGTGACTCCGTGGGGGTACCATCTAGGCCTACTCGTAGTAGAGAAGCACCAAATATAAAACTCATACACTAAATATCTTAAACTCGCCCACATTACCCTTTCTTCATTTGAAACAATTGAGATATGGCATATATTTTATGTGTTAGAACTAAGTGAGAGTGAAGTGAGGTGTTATGTATACAACTGGGTCGAGGGGGGGAGCCAAGGAAATCCAATTGGTGAATCAATACTTCCTAAAGGACTGACCCTTTAACTAGAAAACTATTCCTAAATAGAGAAAAGGTGAATTCTACCCAGTGTGTCGCCAAGTGTTATCACTAGTACAACACCCTAAAGAATTTCACTACATTTAAATTTTAGAGCCTATTAAACTGTAACATCAAGTGTTTCCTTTATCATCAAGTGTCATTTCAAGTCATCCTAAATGTTTCAAGTGTTCATGATCATTCTTAAGTTTTGTCAAGTTAATTAGAACATATTTAGTGCATTTCATGGTCATGAAAATTATGTTTGTCACAAACGACATTTTTAGTCACAATCACACAAACATTGTCTATTGTACTTGGGGAGTGTTTATAAAATGAAATTTTGATGTCTATTTATCATTGTGTGAGTCTTTCTAAGTTGTATTGATGAACTGGTATCTGTCACACATGATTCTATCTACAAAATCATTGTGTCTGCCCCTTGTTTTATCCTCCACACTTAAACAAATTTTGGTTTCAATTTGAACCCATTAAGGCTACGAGTGAAAAAGAGAAATCTCATGCCTTGATCATGAATCCTTTGTTATTTGGAAGAATTCCTTGTTCCCTCAAAGGGTGCATAGCACACTCCCTCCTTGTTCCAAACTATGCCCTCAAAACCACGTCTACCATTGAGCACATTCCTTCAACTCTGAGAAGTGCACCCTCCTTGAGTGTATGAGCACACTTTGAAGAACAAAATCCTAACTGCTTCAACCTTCAACAATGCACCCTACACTCTCCTTGGAAATATTTAGCAAATTAGCACACCCGGAAGCCCTAAAACCTCATCCTTCACCCTTCAACATTGAGCCTTGTACCCTCCTTGACCTTATTGAGTGCATGAGAAAACTTTGAGGCCCTAAAGCCTTTCCCTTCAACTTTCAGCTCTATTCCCTATGACATGCTTGTCTCACTTAACAGCGCAATGCATTTGGGGGCCCTGAAGTCTCATCCTTCATCCTTCAAACATGCATCGTGTGCCCTCCTTGAGTTTTTCTTTGTCGTCTTACACATGAGTGCATCACACAACATCAAAGCTTCCTCTCTTTAGCCTTTCCAACTTACAAAGTGCATCCTTGTGCCTACAATTCATCCTTATCTCTCCTGATTTGAATGACAAGACATAAACAAAAAATATGCATGAAACATGTTAGAAGTAGGAGATTTTATAGGTTGATTTTTTCTTACCATGAGTGGTTGTACTTACAGGTATTTTAGAAACAACATGGCATGGATGCATGAAGATGATTAGGCAAAGAGGGTACCCAAATGAAACATTAAAGAACAAAGAACACATTGAAGTTTTGATGATAAAAAAACCCTAAATAATCCGTAAGATCAAAGACCCTTTGGAGTGTGAACACATCAACAATAGGAACTTACATCCTAGAGAAAAGACACCAATGGTAGCCATGTCATCTAGTAAAGAAAGTCCATGGTATCAGTCACCATGAATCTGATTCATCAAGGATGGCAACTTGTTATGTCTCATCACATGATGATGCGAAAGTTAGGATGAAATTATGTAATCATTGTAAATTCAAATAAGTTGAAGTATAAGAGTCACTAATGGACAAAATATCCATAGAAGTCTAAGAGACATGTATTATCAAGATTCATATGTAATTCCAAAGGTCATATGGAATTACAAAGGTTCTAGAAGTCCAAAGGTCATTAAGAGTTGGAAGGTGGAGTCATAAGGATATGTAAGGTCATGCCTCAAGTTATAAAGGGATCCCCATTACTCATGCAAATGACTTTTAACATTGGCTTCTCCCACAAGGCATTAGAGATATAGATTTAGTACTTTTGGGGAGTAACTAGTGCTCGAACGCTCAACTATTGGAGCTGGTAATGTTCATTGTACTTATGTATCTTATAAATTTTGGTTAATACTTGAAGCCTTTTGGGCCATGAATTTTCATAAATGGATTTTGTATGTTTTAAAACTACTCTTTGAATATTTATGATTCATGTTATATTTCACATGTACTAAAATAATTGAACTATTTTGGTGATTTTGGTGGTTAACTTATTAGAAATGTGTTGTAATGATTATAATAATCATCACATCTATGTGAACTATTTATCTTGATATTAGATGAGTCATTCTCATATGTGTGTGTGTCTTCATAATATTAGTACTATTAGTTATCTTTTAGAGGTGCACCTTCTACCACATTGCAGTGAAAAAACCTTGATATATATACAATTTAACATTCACAAGTCACATTCTCTTCGTCATTGAAAAGAACTTGTGCAATTCTCTCTCATGCTAACTACTTAAAGAAAGGTAAAACTTTAAATAAATAGCGGATGTATTTATTCATGGGACTCCTACACCTAATGGTGTGAGGTATAATTGGGTCCTTATATTAGGTAGATCCCCTATATATTGGTGGTATCCAACACCATCAAGAGAAGGTTAGTGAGGATGTATATAATTCTTTATTTCCCTCCAAACACTATATTTGTTGAGGGTAGAAAGGTGTTACTCCAACTGTTATAACCACACTCAATTTTAGCATGGTGTCATAAAATTCTGTTGAGAAGGTTAGTTGAGCACCTTTTTTATCCAACCCGATCATCCAAGTAAGAAACTTGGGGCACAAGCAAGGGAAGCGAAGAAATAAAGCTAAGATGCATGGTTACTTATGTGTTCTTTTGAAGAATCCATCACTTAACATGACTTATCAATATTATGAGTAAACATTTATCTTGTTAGCTTAATCAGTGAGGATGTGACAATTGTCCTATGTCAGACCTATGATAGTGTGTTGACATGATGACCATTAACACAACAAAGCTGTATGACTTAATATTACATGTATTACATTGATGACATTTAGCATAATAGTTCACAATTTCACCCTAACTTGACATTCACTCACACCTAGACATAACAAGTATGGTCACACCTTCACTTTTACTTATTGAATGGACTTGATACTTTACATGCAACATCACTTGCCATCTAGACAGAACAAGCATGTTGATATTTTGAATTTGACTTGTAGAACCTTGATTAATAAGATTTGACATACGATCTTAATCTAACCATAATGACTATGATAACCAAGGTAACATAATCATGACCTTGCAGGGAAGTAGGCCTTTGAGGGCTTTGTCATCTTAAGTACAACCCACTGATATAATGATAGATAGGAGTGTGTGAGCAGTGCTGAATAGTGAAAGGGCATATGTTGGTAGATATTTGTGGGAAGAGATCGAGAGAAGTGGTAACAAGTCATAGGGGTGACATGTGGCATCTCGGTATACTCCATTATCAAACATTTGGATTCAACACTTACACCAATATAGGGTGTGTGCTTCTATGATGTGGCAGTCTTCTTATGAGCTCTTGAAGCTTACTCATTAATTATCATTTTGTTGATAATATCAATTTGAGTAGCGACAATGATGTATAGTATTCATTGATGTTCAGTCAAAATGGTATGTAGTGATCAATGATGAGAATTGTTCAATGATATGTAGTCATTGTTTAGTGGGTTGACTTGATAGTGGTCACCTGAGAAATTTTGTATCATAGGACTTGACAAGATATTCATTTTGAGTAGAGGAGAATCATCTTATTTAAAATCTTCATATATTGAGTTAGCGCATAAGGGGATCCATTCTGAAAATTGTGAAATGTGGCTTGTCATCTCTTTCGGGTGGCAGGATGGTGCAAGGTAGTTGATTGAATTCACCTTCAAATTGTGGTCTAAGAACACTTTGGGATAGTATGGTGGTTCTAGGGCAAGTCATATCACATAAAGGGAATTGGGGCATTCTTTTAGTTGTGGCTCAATGAAATCATACGTCCAAAACTAGGTAGTAAATAGTGCGTTGGGCCACTTGTTAGGTTATGGCCTGACTTATAGGGCATTGGGGTGTCCTTATAGTTGAAACATGTTAATCGCAAAATAGTGGGTTGGAACATCCCTCAATTATAGCTGAAAACTTAATGTAATTACTTTTATTTTAGAGAGGAGGATAAGATAATTAATAAGACGCATTCGGTGGTTTTTGATCTAGAGGGGGTTTTCCACCTAAAATTTGTTTGCCCACTATTTTATATTTCTGAATTGTTGTATGTTGTTTTCTATTGTTGATTATTGTTTATGATTACTTGAGCAAGAACAATAATAATAAATAAGATTATATAACGGTCTAAAAAGGATTAAAAAGTGATCATTGCTCAGAAATATTAATTCACACCCCATCTCAGTATTTCCAACAATTGGTATGAGAGGAGGTTTCTTCAGTTGTAGCTTAATAGCTGGAAGGAAATTCTCAGAGTAGAAAGATGGGAAAATTGAAGAAGAAATCTACCAAGCATTCAAAGAATGGTTCAAATACTGTAACATTTAAAGAAAATCAATATTGTGCACTCCCAAATTTCATGAAGATAATTATTGGGTATGGGAGTCTAAAATGGTACTCCAGATAAAAGCTCATGATGTATGGAATTTTTGTTTGCTTTTGGACAATGATAGATCGACGAAGCTAAAAGGTATAATATGAAATGCATGAATGCCATTTTTAATAATCTTTAAGATCCAATAAAAGCAAAAGTTAGTCAATTATTAATGGCACAAATTCTTAGGCAGAGGCTCCATAATCTCCACTCAATCAGGCCCATGGATAAATATATATATATATATATGTTGAAAATCTTGCAAATACTAATATTAAGGAATCAAACAAAGATTCTCCTGAGGAAGAAGTTGAAGAAATGAGTCAAATCAAATTTGAAAATGAAGTGGTCAGAGTTATAAAGGAACTCAATTTCGAAAGGGAAAGGGATAAATTTTTGGAAGAAGACCTTAGGATAGAAAAAGGACTGAATAAGAAGAATGAAGAACCCAATGAAGTTATCAATAGCCTAAGAATCCAATTAGAAGAACAGAAATGTCGAAGAGTTAGAGAGTCATACACTCAAGAAGAAGTTCTTCTATTGAAACTCCAAGTGTCGGGAAGAAAATTAGAAAAAGAATGATTTGACAAGCAAATTAAAGAAATATGATAAAAAGTATTGAAAATAGCACCAAGAAATGCTAAAAATAGAATCCAAAAATTCCAATTTAATTTGTCCTTAAATTAAATTGTGAGTTAAATTGTAATTATTTTCTCATAGAAACTTGTAAATAGTTAACTAAGTTTAATTAACTTAAATAACTTAGGAATTTCGAGTTGGAAGTCTTTTTGAATTCATGTATATGTTCTTCCTATGTTATAGGGGTCTAGGATGAGTTAAGTATGAGTGTGAATTAGTTAACTCAGTTTGATTGTTTTAAGTCTGTTGGGTGTGGAGCCTGATTATCTTTTGTATTCAAAGGTATCACCGCAAGACATAAAATATTTGTTGTAGGGGGCTCCAAGGGGGGTAGCTACGACCTTTGGGAGCCCCCCACTAGCGAGGGATTAGGGGAAGTTCCCCCGAAGCTAAAAATAGATGTAAAATTGCCTTGTAAAATGTTGTAATTTCATAGTCAATCTGGGTTGTTCATTAGGCAGAGATCTGATGGTAGAAGATATGTTTAATTTAGTGTTTTTTCCCTAGAAGGCAACCCCTAGCTATATATGAGGGAATTGTATTGCAGCTATGTAGATATGTATTCTAAGTGAGGAAGAGAGAGGAGATTGAGAGTGAAGAGGGAATTACAATGGATCCGTTGTATGTTGTATCTCTTCAGTTTACAGGATAATATAAAAGGAAGGACTGGCTATTTCTTTGTGGACGTAGCCCAAACTGGGTGAGCCATGTATATCTATGTCTCTCTTGTTTTATGTGTTTACTATGTTTATATTTCTGCAATATTTTATGTGTTCCATTTCTCTGTAATATATAATTATCTAACAACTGGTGTCAGAGCCAAAGGTCTATTTAGATGATAAACTCACAGGAGAGAAGGGTTCATGGTTCGAGTGGGAGCAATGGTAGAAGATGCTAGGTTTAGGGTTGAAATACTTAACGACCAAAACTACCATCTGTGGAAGATGCATATGGAAGATTATGTGTATTAGAGAGATATGTACCAACCATTGAGTGGAAAGGCAAAGAAGCTAATGAGTATGATAGATAGAGAATGGGATATTCTCAACAGAAAGGTAGTTGGAACAACACAGTTATGCCTAGTAGCATCTGTAGCATTTAATATTTCAAAGGAAATGACAATAGAGAGTTTAATGTCGACATTGGCCAAACTATATGAAAAACCCTCGGCCTAAAATAAGGTAATTCTTATGAGGATTTTAATTCAATATGAAAATGTCAGAAGGTCAATCTATTGCTGATCATTTAAATGAATTTAATACAGCTACAAATCAGTTAAGTTCTTTAGGGGTAACTTTTGATGATGAAGTTAGGGCTCTGTTATTTTTGCACTCGTTGCCAGAAAGTTGGAAAGGTTTAGTTATGGCCATTGGTAACTCTATCTCTAGATCTAGTACTTTAATGTTTGATGTTTTTGTCGGTGCAATCCTTCGCGAGGAAATTCGACGGAAAAGCTCTGGTGAGACATCAAGTAATGCTTTGATTGAAAAGAATAGGGGAAGAAAAATAGAAAGTGGAAAGAGTCTTGGATATCACGGTAAGTCAAGGAAAGGCAGATCCGAGTCTGGATTGGGGATAGTGTGCAAGAAATGCAGGAAGAAAGGACACTTGAAGAAAGACTGCAAGTCTCGAAAGGGAAAAGAAGGAGATGTGCAACAAGAAAATAATCATGAAGCGAATGTAATAGGTGATGTGTTGCAATATGCTTTGATTCTTTTTTTATAAAATATTATTGATGCTTGGGTGGTAGATTCAGGGGCCTCATTCCATGCCACACCTGATAGGAAACATTTTCATGATTATGTTCAAGGATATTTTGGATAGGTTCGATTGGGTGATGATAAACCCTGTAAAATCATTAGAATGGGTATAGTTTTCATAAAACAAGAGGAATGGAAATCAATGTCTATTGAAGAAGGTAAGGAATGTTCCTGATCTGAAGAAAAATCTGATTTCAATAGGGTAGTTGGGAGGTGAAGGTTGTGTGACTACTTTCATAGATAAAACATGGAGGGTCACTATTGGATCCCTGATAATAGTAAAAGTAGAAAAGGTTGGTACATTGTACTTATGCAATGGTATTTCTAACTTTGTTAATGATTTAACCTTTACATGAGAAGATATGGAATTGTGGCATTATAGGCTCGGGCACATGAGTGAGAAGGGGATGCAGATTCTTCACTCAAGGAATTTGTTGCTAGCTTTGAAGCATGTTGATTTAAAATTCTGTGAGAATTGTGTTTATGGAAAAAAAAAGAGAGTGAGATACCTCAGAGTAGGGAAAGAAAATAAGAGAGAAAAATTAGAGCTTGTGCATACAGATGTATGGGGACCTCCTCAGGTATCATCTCTTGGTGGCTCTCATTACTATGTTACTTCTATTGATTATGCAACCAGAAAAATCTAGATTTATTGTATTCGAAATAAATTTGATGTATTTGATACTTTTAAGAAATGGAAAACTTTGGTTGAAAATGAGAAAGGAAAAAGTTTGAAGTGTCTCAGATTAGATAATGGAGGTCAATATCACATCAAAAAGTTTGATAGGTATTGTTCAGAGAATGGAATTCACAGAGAGAAGACAATTCCAAGAACACTACAAGAAAGTGTTGTGTCAAAAAGGATGAACATGACAATCGTGGAGCTTGCAAGGTGCATGAGATTGCATGTAGGATTTCGTTTACAGTTTTGGGTAGATGCTGTAGATACTGCTATTTATCTAATAAACAGAGGGCCTTCAAGTTGTTTTAATTGTGGTATTCTAGAGGAGGCATGGACAGGTGAAAAGGTAAACTACTGTTTTTTAAAGATTTTTGGTTGTGAAGCCTTTGTCCACATTAATAAAGAAAATAGAACAAAGCTTGAGGAAAAATCAAAGAAATGTACTTTTATTGGATATGGTGTTAATTATTTTGGTTATTGCTTTTATGATTATGAAAAACACAAAATTATTAGGAGCAGAGATGTCATATTCAATTAAAAGGTTTCGTATAAGGATCAGCTGTAGAAAAAGAAATAGGAAAAAGAAAACAAAGAATGCACAGTGCTTGACGAGATCAAAGAAAAAGTGATGGTGCCTGAAAATCATAATGATTAACATCTAGAAAAACAACCACAATAGCAACAAGCACCTCAAACACCTGAAAGTGGTCTTAGTAGATCTACCAAAATAAGTAGACCCCCTGAATGATGCTCTCCTTCATTATATTATGTATTGTTGACTGATTCTGGTGAACCAGAATGTTATGAAGAAGCAGTATAGGTAGAAACCAGGAAGAAGTGGGAGCAAGCCATGAAAGAAGAGATGGACTCATAAGCCCATAACTAGACTTGGGACTTAGTCAGGTTGCCTACAGATAAAACAACATCGCAGAATAAATGGGTTTACAGGTTGAAGGAAGAGGATGGAGGTAGAAAAATGTATAAAGCTAGACTTGTGGTGAAAGGGTTTGCATAGAAAAAGGGTATATACTTTGATGATATATTTTCTCCTATTGTTAAAATGACTTCAATCAAAACTATTTTAAATCTAGTAGTAGCTGTAGATTTGCATCTTGAGCGGTTAGATGTAAAGACAACTTTTCTCCATGAGGATTTGGAGGAAGAGATATATATGCAGCAATCACAAGGATATGAGGTCAAAGGGAAGGAGAAACTAGTGTGCAGGTTGAAGAAGAGCTTATCTGGCTTAAAATAGGCTCCAAGGTAGTGGTATCTAAAATTTGATAGGTTTATGTCTGACCAAGGTTATACTAGATGTCACCCTGATCATTGTGTTTATCTCAAAAGGAAAAATGATGGAAGCTATGTTATATTGTTATTGTATGTAGATGACATGCTTGTTGCAGGTTCTAACATGCAAGAAATAAATGTGCTCAAAGGAAAATTGGCAAACTCATTCACAATGAAGGATTTGGGTGCTACAAAACAAATTCTTGGTATGAGAATAACTAGAGACAGGAAGAATAAAAAATTAACATTGTCTCAAAGTGAGTACATAGAAAAGGTGTCCAAAAGGTTTAATATGTAGAATGCAAAGCCAATTAGTATACCTCTGGCTAGCCATTTTAAATTAAGTAAGGAGGAGTGTCCCAAGACTCAGGAAGAAACGGATCATATGTCTAAAGTTCAATATGCATCCGTAGTTAGAAGGTTAATGTATGCAATGGTTTGCACAAGGCTTGATATTGCACATGCAGTGGGAGTTGTAAGCAGGTACATAAACAATCCAGGAAAAGAACATTGGATGGTGGTGAAGTGGATTCTCAGGTATTTGAGAGGTACCACAAATCAAGCATTATGCTTTGGTGGTTCAAACATTGCTCTACAGGGATTTTTTGATGTAGATATGGTAGGTCATAGTGATAACAGGAGGAGAATAACAGGGTATGTGTTTACTATTGGAACAACTGTCAGTTGGGTCTCAAAACTGCAAAGTTTTGTTGCACTCTCAACAACAGAAGCATAATATTTTGCTGCTATAGAGGCTAGTAAAGAAATGATCTGGTTACGAAGTTTTTTGGAGGAATTGGGTAAGAAGCAAGAGTTGGGCTGCTTATATAGTGACAACTAGAGTGCCATACATCTTGCAAAGAACTCTACATTTCATTTCAGAACTAAACATATACAACTCGAGTACCATTTCACACGATCAACATTGCAAGTTGGACAATTGAAGCTGGAAAAGATACACACTACCTAGAATCCTGCAGATATGTAAACAAAAGTTGTAACCAAGGAGAAACTAACAATCTGCTCAGTTTCAATTGGTCTTCAAGTATGATGAAGAAGATGAGAACTAGCCAGGTCCAAAGTGGAGTCATTTTCCAGCAAACGAAACAGTGGTGGAGTTTCTATAATCAGTCTCCTAGTCGGAGATTGTTGGGTGTGGAGCTTGATTATCTTCTGTATTCAAAGGTATCGCCACACTGGACCCCAGTTTGTAATGGGGAAGAAACATGACCCATAAAATATTCAGTACAAGGGGGGTCCTGGGGGGGCAGCTACGACCATTGGCAGCCCCATTGGCGGGGGATCAGGGGCAACGGCCCCAAAGCTAAAAATAGATGTAAAATTGCCTTGTAAAATGTTGTAATTTGGTAGTCAATCTGTGTCATTCATTATGTAGAGATATGAAGGTAGAAGTTATGTTTAATTTAGGATTTTTTCCCTAGAAGGAAACCCCTCACTATATATGAGGGAATTGTATTGTGTCTATGTAGATCTGTATTCTAAGTGAGGAAGAGAGAGGAGATTAAGAGCGAAGAGGAAATTACAATGGATTTGTTGTAGGTTGTATCTCTTCAGTTTGTTGGATAATATAAAAAAAAGGACTGACTATTTCTCCGTGGATGTAGCCCAAAATGTGTCAACCATGTATATTTGTGTCTCTCTTTTTCTATGCATTTACTATGTTTATATTTCTGCAATATTTTATTTGTTCCATTGCTCTGTAATATATAATTACCTAAAAAAGTCTAGTTAAATGATTTCCAAACTGGTCGAGGAACTAATAGTGAGTTAAGAGTTGATTGATGCATTAATGCACTCAAATAGTGCTACTCCAGTTAACTGAATATTCCCCCATCAGAAACTCATGCATGTCGATTCTGAGAAAGACCTAGTTGAGAATAGAGTCCAAGGATAATGTACTATTTGTTTTAGATTTTTCTAAGTTGCACTAATAGTTCATGCATTCAGGAACTAAGGAATTTCCCTTTAAATATGGGTTAATTCACTCAGGGATTGTGCAAAGAACTGGAAGCTTGGAGGCTTAAAAATTTGGCTAAGTATTGGCCAAAGGAAGTCATCAGGTAGAGGATAGTAAATAATTGTGTAGGTTAAGCTCAAGGTTGACCAGAGCATATTTTATTCATCCAAATTGTTTGAGCAAAGGGACATTTGAATAGAGACTTGGAGAGCTTGTGAAGAGGCTAAGATTTGGCCTTGAGCTTGCTTATGAGTTGGAAATTGAATTTACTAAGTGTTGGGATTGTTCTAGAGAGAAAATGCATTTCAATTTCATCTTGGTTTTCTAGATTAATATGATATAGTAGTGGGGTTTTGAGGTGTGGCTTTCCCTGAATATATATTGTGTTATGTGCCATTGATGTTCTTCCTCTTGTTGATTATTTTTTTGCTTGATCTTTATTGCCTTCCATTGTGGAGAGTAGAAGTAGATTCTTGTCTCTTTTTTTAGTAGATTACATGAGATTGTGAATCTATAGGATATTTTCTGGATTAATACAACATAGTAGTGGGGTTTTGAGCTGTGGCTTTCCCCGAATATTTATTTTGTTATGTGTCTTTGATTCTCTTCCTCTAGTGATTATTCTTTGCTCAATGCTTATGGGCTTTCGTTGTAAAGAGTAGAAATAGATTCTTGTCTCTTTCCTTAGAAATTACATTAGCTTCTGAACATATAGGATATTCTACATGGTATCAGAGCTGAGAAAAATATACTAGAGGAGGTTTCAAAGTTTTGAGTTTTTTACGGTGAGTCTGTAGAGAATATCTGAAATTTTTCATGCAAAATTTTTAGAGACAAATAACATATTTGGATTTTTTGCGAAAAAATACCCAAATTCAAAAAACAAATCAGTCGAATCGAAGTTCAGATGAGGGAGATATCATTGATTTAAAATCAACTGTTTTTCCAGAAAATTTCTTGACGATGGGCCAAATGAAAAAGATTGGTGTGCTAGCGAAGAACCTATGTCCACTTGAGGTACAAGCTGCATGCAAAGCCTTTAGGAGCAAGGCAAAGTTTAGAGACATGGTGGTTTCAAGGGAGATTAAATTACCTCTCAACATGCAACCCTAGAAGAAACCTCTAAAGGATCTCCAGGAAGTTATGGAGTAGCCATAACTAGAGATGCTGGGAGGAGACTGAGTGGAGATATCCACTCAAATAGAGAAGAAGAAGTCTCAGAAGTAGTCTTAGACAATTGTGGAGCAGCCAAGATTGGATAAGCCAAGAGGAGACTGAGTAGAGGTGTCCACTCATGCAAAGACCTCTAGTAGGAGGAAATTTCGAGCCAAGTGGGAGAAGGATCACTTGCAGCCATACCTCCAAGCATGAGGTGGGGCGATGTGGAGTGTTAGTCCTAAGGGGGCTGAAATTGATAAGGGTCCATTGAGTGGTTTTCTCTCATGCATCATATCTTGCTATGGGAGCTGAAAGTACATAGTATCGAGAGGAATCAATGGGATTGATGCAGTCAGAGATCAAAGTGACAAAGGCTAGTGTATTCAGATACTAAAGAGCATAGAGAGGGTTGAAAAAAAGTGCAAAAAAGAAAAGTCAACATGAGCATAAAGTTTTCAGTTGAAAGAGGTAATAGTAGTCAGAGACTTTGATAATAGAGGAATCATTTTGGTTTAGGTTGTATGTTTTTTGTTTCTGGAGTTGTTGGAGCTACAACACTCAAAAAAAGTGTTGAATGTAAAACATTCCCAAGGTTCAAGATTGAGATCGAGTTGAATTCCTTCCTTGTTGAGAGGGAGTGTTGAAAATAGCAACAACAAATTTAAAAAATAGAATCTACAAATTCCAATTTAATTTTTCCTTAAATTAAATTGTGATTCTTTTTCCATGGAAACTTGTAAATAGTTAATTAAGTTTAATTAACTTAGGAATTTCGAGTTGGAATTCTTTTTGAAGTCATGTATATGTTCTCCCTATATTATAGGGGTCTAGGATGAGTTAAGTATGAGTGATAATTAGTTAACTCAGTTTATTGAGTTAAGTCTAGTTAAATTAGTTCCAAACTACTTGAGGAACTAATAGTGAGTTGAGAGACAGTTGATGCATTCGTGCACTCAACTAGTGCTACTCTAGTTAACCGCATATTCCCTCATTAGAAACTCATGCATGTTGATTGTGAGAAAGACCCAGTTGAGACTAAAGTGCAGGGACAATGTACTATTTGTTATAGATTTTTATGATTTTCACTAATAGTGCATGCATTCAGGAACTGAGAATTTTCCCTTTAAATACGAGCTAATTCTCTTAGGAATTGTGCAAAGAATTAAAATCTTGGAGGCTTGAAAATTTGGCTAAGTATTGGCCAAAGGAATTCATCAGGTGGAGGATAGGAAATACTTGTGCAGGTTAAGCTCAAGGTTGAGTAGAGCATATTCTATTCATCCAAATTATTTGACCAAGGGAACATTGGAATAGAGACTTGGAGAGATTGTGAAGAGGCTAAGCTTTGGCCTTGAGCTTGCTTATGAGTTGGAGATTGAATTTGTTGAGAGCTGGGATTTTCTAGAGAGAACAATCATTGTAATTTCATCTTGATTTTCCGAATTAATACTATATAGTAGTGGGCTTTTCAGTTGTGGCTTTCCCTGAATATTTATTGTGTTATGTGCCTTTGGTCCTCTTCCTCTATTGGTTATTATTTTCTCGATGTTTATGGGCTTCCGGTGTAAGGAGTAGAAGTAGATTCTTATCTCTTGCTTTAGGAAATTGCATTAGTTTGTGAATCTATAGGATTTCCTACAAAAGGTACATATCTGCAGTTGACCAAAAGAAAAAGCAATTATATAAATCTTCAGCGGAAGTAATCAGGCTCAAGGAAGAAAATGAAAAGTAGAAGGAACAAATAAAGGTACCTAACAGAGAAGTGGAGAAGACCACTCTTATAAAGCTACAAGTTGAAGAGGAAGAAAAAAGAAAGGATATATTGAAAACATGGTTTCAAGAAGAGCTTTCTCAAAATAAAGAAAAAATTTATCCATCTCTCGTGGAAATAAACAAGGTCATGGAATGGGAAAAATAACTTTTGTCAGTTATTGACAAGAAAGACTAAGAATTGTCTCAGTTGAAGATGAAGGTAGAAAAAGAAGGTAATTCTCCAATTGATGAAGAAACAAGATCCACACCTTTGTATAGTAATATTTAGCATAAAACTGATCAAATTATTGATCCAAAGACAATTTTTGCAACTTGAAAGAATGATGCCAAAGCACTCAAGGACAAAGGACAACAAAATACTATGACACGTCCTCTGAAGAAGAATGTGCTGGAAAATAGTAAGAGGGGGGTGAATCAACATTCCTTAGAAATTAGCACTTTTAAATTTTTTCAGAGCATTAGTTAATCTTCAATTATCATTAATATTTATGCAGTAACAACAGTGAATAAAAATAGGAGGCGCAAAAGTTTTAGGTGGAAAACCTCCTCCGGGTCAAAAACCACAGAATGTTTTTCTAATAATTCTTTAATATTTAATGCCAATTGAAAAGCAAGCTCCAACTTCATAGAAGCTAGAAAAGCATTTTTCTCCAGCTCCCATTGGATGGATGCTCCAATGCTTGAGATTCTTCAGTAGTCAACTGAACGAATGTTCCAACACCCAATGAGATACAACTCACCCTAGCACCACCCAAGCACCCTGAATTTTTCACAGGCTTGAACTTGTTGGTGGCTTCATCCATGAGCCTACCACCACCCTACCACCCTATAGAAGAATAAAAGAAGAATGAACTCTCATACCAGGGAAAATGGTCCACTTTACAATGATATAAAATGATGTAAAAGAAGAAGACACACTAGACCGTAACCCTAGTATGACATAACCACCTAATGATGATCCTAGACCTCCCAACACTGCGTCTTCAACTCTTTGCAGATAGAAAATTGTAGAACTTTTGCAAAGATGCTTTTACAATGACTCTATACAATGATATTTTTACAATGTCTGTATGCAGTGCTGCCCACTTAAAGACTTCATGTGGTGAACTTCTTGCTGTCGTTCTACACCTTGATTGCTACTCTTGTCATGCTACCCTTTCTCATTCTTCAGAACACTAGATTATGCATTGAGTCTTTTCTTGATGAATATATAATACCTGCAAAAAGTCTTCAAGGAAATACCCATGACATGATGATAGCAAAACTTACCTCATCGGGTAGAGCATATGTTAGTGCTAAACAAAAATAAAAAATTAGAATACAAATAACCTAATGCAATTAAGAGATGAACATGCATATAGAGAAGATACTTACCTATAGCCTACGTCAGTTGCATCATTTTGTTGCACCTTTCTCTTTGTTTCCCTAAAAATTCTGGTCCTTTGCACCCCTTGACAACACTTGATCTAGTTTTCCTTGCCTTATAGGAGCACAATATTTAATTTGATGTATCTCTGCAATTTCAGATCCCCAATATGTGATCTTTGGTATTGTAGTATCCCTTTGAGTCTTCTTTCCAATGCCATAGGTTTGACCTGATGTGGACACTTCAAGGCATATCCCGAATCTCTCACAACGACCTAATTATGGACTAGTTCAGTAGAGCGAACATGTACGACATGCCATGTGTCACTGTTTCCTCCTTCAGCTTTGAAATTGATAAATAGAAAACAAAAGTTCATGCACTATCCACCACTTTTTATAGAATTCCAATCCTCTTCTCAGAGAGAGAGTTTTGATGATTTTCCCAAGGTCACTTCTTTGAGATGAAATTCGGGATCTTGCAAAAACCCTAACTTCTGTAGACCATATCTCCAACAATATAGTCAACTAAGATTCAAAATTTGGTCACAAAGTTCATTAGGATTTCGAATCAAATGGGTTTTCATTTCAGAATCTAAGGCTTCACAGAAATGAAGCTATAGAGAAAATTCCACGATCACTACATTTGGAGGATATATGAGGTTTCTTTTTATAGATTTGAGAGGGGCTTCTATAGAGAATGTTGGAGGGATTTTAGGAGCTTAAAAAATTATTTATTAACTACTATTCAATGACCAAAACAAATTATGAGTGCCACAACCCCATAGGGTTTTAGCCCACTAACTGGGGTTACTAACTTCAAACATGAATATCTCTCAAACCATGAAGAATTACTTGGCATGCCATATATCAACAGAAACATCTCGATGAGTAGAATATATCTAGAAGATCCTTGACTCAAAATAGAGTAAGTTGTCAAGTAAAAGTTCCCTTGTGACATCAGGGTAGACCATGGTTCTACTTGGGTTGACATCAATGACAACCTCAGATCATCTTTAGATCAACAATCTCCCCCTTTGGCATTGATGGCAACAAAAGCACTCCCCCTGTGATCATGACACCTCTTCCTATTGCCTTCTCTCCCCCTTTGACATCAATGGAAAAGGGTAACTCCCCCTAACACACAACGATCATGTGGACCTATACACACTTCCACTCCCCCTTTATTCTCTGAATAAGGAAAATCTAATGAGAACTTGGGAGAATCCCAAGCTTCTGGCGAAGATATTCAAATGATTCACAAGGTAAATGTTTAGTGACTATATCATCGATTTTTTCTTTTGTACCAACATATTGAAGCTTGATATTGTTTTCAGTGACCTACTCTCTAACAAAATGATATTTAATCGGAATGTGGTTCATTTTGGAATGCATCATAGGATTCATCGAGATACTGATGGTGCTGGTGTTGTCACAAACTATGGGAATAGGCTCATCAAACTTGACCTGAAGAACTTGAAAAGTTTTCTTCATCCAGAGAACTTGAGTATAACAAGCTACTGCAGCGATATATTCTACTTCTGATGTGGATAATGAGATTGATGTTTGCTTTTTGCTCAACCATGATACAAGACAACCACCTACATACAATGCTCCTCCACTAGTACTCTTACCATCATCAACGCTTCCTGCCCAATCTGCATCTGTAAAGGCTTGAATAATGAGATTGTTTCCCTTGGGATACCACAAGCCATATTCTGTTATGCCTTTTGGATATCGAAGAATTCTTTTGACTGTAATAATATGTGATTATTTTGGTGCTTCTTGGAATCTTGCTACTTGTCCACCTACTCGCATAACATCTGGTCGGGAAGCTGTTACATATAGAAGACTACCAATCATAAATCTGTACAACCTTTGTTCCACATCCTTAAATTCGTCATCTATGCTCAATTTGCAACCTGTTACCATTGGAGTAAGGATGATTTTTCAATATTCCATTTTGAATTTCTTGAGCATTTCATTGACACACTTGGCTTGACATATAAATATTTCTTTCTCTTGCTATGATATTTGAAGCCCTAAGAAGTATGTCAACTCACCAAGTAAAGACATGTCGAACTCACTTTGTATATTTGTAGCAAAGTTCTTACTTACTCCATCATCATTGCTACCCACGATTATATCATCCACATATACTTCAATGATTATTAAATTATATTTATCTATTTGTACATAAAGATTGTTATTAGCAGTACCTTTCTTGAATCATTGTTGACATAGATATTTGTCAAGACAAGCACACCATGCTCTTGGAGCCTTCTTAAGACCATACAGAGTCTTGTTTAACCTGAAAACATAGTCTTCTTTTTCTGATAGTAGAAAACCTTCAGGTTGTTCGATGTAAACATCTTCTTCTAATTCTCAATTCAGAGACGTTGACTTAACATCATTTGGTAGAACTTTAATTTTCTTGAACATGTATAGGCAAGAAACATCTGCATGGCTTCAATTCTGGCAACTGGTGCGAATGTTTTGTCAAAATCAATTCCTTCCACTTGTGCATATCCTTTGTAGACTAATCTTGTCTTGTTCCTGGTACCCTGTAATCCTTCAATTGTTTTTATCCCCTCGAACCTTTAATGAAACTACCATATTGTTCAAACTACCTTCTTGTCAATCATAGACTTGTGCCATATACTGCTGCATAGACTCCTCTTGTACAAACATTAAAGAGTCAACAAGCTAGATTGCTCAAAATAGTGAGTCACCTAACGGGCCATCTTGACTTGAGAGATTATCTGAAGCAACTACTAACTCCTTATGACCTTTTGCTTTCAAAAATCCTGAAAGCATAACTACTGAAACCTTTTTATCTACTTTGTCTTCCTCTACATGTTTCCTTCTCCAGACCTTCTTATTCCCTGCAATCTCGAGCCATGTTCCCATAGTTATGACACTTGAAGCATTCAATCTTGTCCATAGGCGATTCCATCTGATAACTACAACCATGAGCGTTATGGCCATAATTATGGCATTCGAAACATTCAACATTTGGCCCTTCTAGAACATATTCTCTTCTGACAAAATCATCGTGGACCCTGTCTCTTGATCTTGCAAACTTGATTCTAGGGTTTTGCAGATAATGATTGTACCTGTCAAAAAATTCACAATCCCTAGCCATTTGTCCATAGTTAGCACACAAAAATCAATAACCATTAAATAAATGAACATACCTGGAAGATTTTTCATTCTTCTTTGGAGGCGGTGTTGTACTTTCTTGTGGTCCTTTGTTCTTGATTGCTTTGGTCATGTTATTTGGGGCTGCAACATTTTTCTTTGGATTTTCATTTTCATTTTCATCAACTTCCTTCTTAGAATCATCCTGTGAAGAGGTGTAGCTTGTACCTTCATCAACTAGAGCTTTACCAACTTTTATTGTCTTCATTTTCACTTCTTCATATGTCTTATCTTGTAAGTATTATTTTTGTGATTCTTGATTTTGTTGATCTCATCACGAGTTGCATCAAGTTATTCTTTCTTTTGAGCAAGATCTTATTGAAACCATATTTTCAAGATCTTCCTTCTTTTTTCAGCCTCCTCAACCTGTAGCTTGAGAAGAGTGGTCTTCTCTACTTCTCTATTGAGAGCCTGTATCTATTCCTTCTGCTTCTCATTTTCGATCCTAAGCCTTCTTATTTCTATTGAAGATATTTCTAATTCCTTTTTCTTTTGGTCAACAGTGGATATGTATCTTTGATCATATTCCTTCCTTTCAATTTATGCTTCTTGCATCTGTGTTGTGTGATCCTACTAATCTCTACAAATCCCGTGTCGAGTTATTGTTGCTTCTATTGGACTTCTCCCTTAAGGTCTCATGTCGATGTATTATTCATTTCTTCCAACTTCTTTTGAAGTGACTCTTCAATACATCTTTGTTCTTCAACTTCAATTTTGAGACCTTGAAATTGTTCTTCAAGAGTATTAGAATGAATATTCTCAGCCTTGAGCTCTTTTATAGGGTTGATTGCCTCCTTAGAAAATTCTTCTATGGTCAAACCTTCTTCATCATACTTAGAAGGATCTCTGTTTTCAATAACATCTTGACCTGATTTCTTTTCTGAATAGAGATTATGAAGCTTTTCCCAAAGAGATTTAGTTGTCGAACATTGACCAACTTTTTCTTTCACATAATTTGGAAAAAAATCAAAATTACATTAATGGCCTTTTAATTCTACCTTTTAGCTTCATTGATAGATGTGTCTCCAGAAATAATTGATTCCCATAATCCATGCGCCCGCAAAGACACTTCCATCCTCGACTCCCATATCCAGTAATTATCTGCATCAAAATCAGGGGTTGGTACACAATACTCACCTTCTTGAGATTTTTTTGTACCTATACCTTCCTTTGAAATTTGTGTAACCTGCTTCTTTGACCTTCCCATCTCTATGCGATGAAAAATGACTTCCAGCAGTTAAGCTCTTACTGAAGGAACCAAGTTATGATACCAATTGTTAGAAAATACTAAGGGGGGGGGGTGTGAATCAATGTTCCTTAGAAATTAAAACTTTTAAATCTTTTTAGAGCATTAGTTATAATTATCATTAATGTTTATGCAGTAACAACAATGAATAAAAGAACATAGGAGGCACACAAATTTTAGGTGGAAAACCCCCTCCGGGTCAAAAACCACCAAACGCTTTTCTAATAATTCTTTAATCTTCAACTCCAATTGAAAATAAATCTCCAACTTCCTAAAATCTAGAAAAGCATTCTTCTCCAGCTCCCACTAGATGGATGCTCCAACGCCCAAGGTTCTTCAATAGTCAATTGAATGGATGCCCCAACACCCAATGAGCTACAACTCACCCTAGCACCACCCTACCACCCTATAAAAGAATTAAAGAAGAATGGACTGACATACCAAGGAAAATGGTTCACTTTACAATTATATAGAATGATGTAGAAGAATAAGAAAAACTAGACCATAACCCCAACTATGACACAACCACCTGATGATGATCCTAGACCTCCCAACACTACCTCTTCAACTCTTGGCAAATAGACACTTGTACAACTTTTACAAAGATGCTTTTACAATGACTTTGTACAATGATACTTTTACAATGTATGTATGCAGTGCTACCCACTTGAAGACTTCATGTGGTGAACTTATTCCTATTGTTCTGCATCTTGATTGTTGCTCTTGTCATGCTACCCTTTCTCATTCTTTAGAAGGTTAAATTATGCATTGAGTATTCTCTTGATAAATATATAATGGCTGCAAAAAGTCTTTAAGGAAATACCCATGGCATGATAATAGAAAAACTTACCTCATCAGGCAGAGCATATGTCAGTGCTAAACAAAAAAATAAATTAGTATACAAAGAAAATAATGCAATTAAGAGATGAACATGCATATATAGAAGAAACTTACCTATAGCTGACCTCTGCTACATCATTTTGCTGCCCTAGAAAGTCTGGTCCATTGCACCCCTTAACAACACTTGATATAGTTTTTCTTTCCTTCTAGGAGCATGATATTTAATCTGACGTATCTCTTCTATTTCAAATCTCCAATATGTGATCTTTGGTTTTGTAGTATGCCTTTAAGTATTCTTTCGAATGCCATAGTTCTGACCTGATTTGGACTCTTCAAGACAAAGTTATGCCCAATCTCTCACAATGACCTAATTGTGGACTAGTTAATTAGAATGAAGTTCTATGGTGTGCCACGTGTCACTGTTTCATCCTTTGGCTCTAAAATGGATAGACAAAAAATTGCAGTCCGTGCACTATCCACCACTTTTTACAAACTTTCAATCCTCTTCTCAAAGAGAGAGAGAGTTATGATGATTTTCCCAAGGTCACTTCATTGAGATGAGATTCGGGCGCCTGCAAAAACCCTAAATTCCATAGATCATATCTCCAAAAATATAACAGAACAAGATCTAAAATTCGGTCATGACGTTCATCAGGGTAGTGAATCAAATTTGTTTTCATGTTAGAATCTAAGACTTCACAGAAATGAGGTTATAGAGAAAATTCCACGATCACTACATTTGGAGGATATATGAGATTTCTTTTTATAGAGTTGAGAGGGGCTTCTATAGAGAATGTTGGAGGGATTTTAGGAGCTTAAAAAATATCAATTACTGACTATTCAATGACCAAAACTGATAATGAGTACCACAACCCCACAGGGTTTTAGCCCACTACCTGGGGTTACTAACATCAAACATGAATATCTCTACAACTATGAAGAATTACTTGGTGTGCCATATATCAACAGAAAGATCTCGACGAGTAGAATATATCTAGAAGATCCATGACTCAAAAGAGAGTAATTTGTCAAGTCAAAATTCCCTTGCAAGATCATGGTAGCCCCTGGTGCTACTTGGGTTGACATCAATGAGAACCTCAGATCATCTTTAGAACAATAGAATGAGTATGTAAAATCATCAAGGTACGTTCATCCATTTAATGGTAATTCATTTTCATGTGCTACCTTTGGATATATGTCTAGGGATTATAAAGTTGTTGAAAAGTACAATTATCAAGGACCACTTCCTCTGAATGATTCATCCAGGTACCCATGTTAATTTAATCATTATTGTTTTTTATGCCCTAATTATGGTCAATGGCTAGGGGTTGTGAATTTTTCGACAAGTTCAATCATTATTCACAAAACTCTAGTAGAAAGTTTGTAGGATCACCAAATAGGTTCCATGATGGTTCTTTCAGCAGTGAGTATGTGCGAGATGGGCTAAACATTAAATGTGTCAAATTCCATAACTATGGCGATATAGCTCTTGGTTGTCAATATCAGATGGAATTGCATATGGACAAGATTGAATGCTTCAAGTGCCATAACTATGGGAACATAGCTTGAGATTGTAGCAACAATAAGCATAGAAGATTTTAGGGGCGAATGTTCGCCCTTTGGTGAAATTAAGGGGTTTTAAATTTTTAGTGGGCGAATATTTTGTATCATACTACATTTTTACAAATCACCACAAATAGCCCACCTTATTTTAAGGGAGAGGGTAAAAAAGGTAAATTTAGCTCTTGAAATTAGGAGTTACAACCCTCCATTCGCTCATTTTCAAGAATAGGTTTTATTTAAGTGAATTGTGTGGGCCAAATACCATATTTATAAAAGAGGTATGGTAGATTAATAAAAATATAAATAAATGAGAGGTATGGTAAATAACTAAAACATTTTTTATATTTACTCCATAAGTCACCTTATATACATGCAAGGGTGTAAACAAATAA
>APFE031631134.1:114070-141151 GCA_000404065.3 Pinus taeda
AGGTATGATTGCTTGGAGGTAAGCCAGTAGAATCTTATATAGTTGGCAGTTCAGTATTGGTTAAAGATAATTAGCATTGTGTTCCAAATCTAAAAATAAAATAAGTTAGCTATAATATGATCCGGACCATAGTAATAAAGGGTTCTTAGCAAGTATCTTTGGCATCTTTTGTGGCACTTGTTCTTAATAGTTGAACTTTATTAAAGTTCTTCTATAGACATTGTCTTAACGAAGATCCAGGGATCACAAACTACTTTGAGTTTTATGAGTATCAGGGTTTTATGCTTGACCATTTCCCAGGGCAGCTCGCTGCATAGTCTAGAATTAGTGAAATCACAGTAATAAATGTAGTTGTGTTATTATTATAAATTTTCCATTTATCTACTCAAAATTCATATATTCAATAACTTAAGATTATAAATTTCCCATTTATTTAAAAAATATTATTTAAATGTTTTTCGGCATTTAGGATAAAAGCTACTCTCAAATAAACCCAAAATTCCCATTTTCTGATGGGATTTGAAACCCAAAATTGGCTTGCTGGACCACGCCATCTTATTTCATGTAAATCAGTAAACATATTTAATCTTCCATTACGTCAGGCCAATGACTTGAGGGCTTTTCTAATCAGATAATAGTAACCGGTTGTCTTTTGTTTTTCGTGTATATATATTATATATGTATAACAAAATTATCGGGTGGAGTTAAACCAAGATTTGACAACAGTCACGATGATCCCTGTAACAGGATTCTATCACTGCATAAATATATAAGGAATCAAGCTATATCGGCTGAGTAGCAGCATTGGGTTTTTTGCACGACAGTGATAAAACATATAAAAATTTTATATTTGGAAATCACTCGCACCAATAACATATAAATCACTCGCATGAGCAAAACGTGGCGCAGGAAAACCGTGTCGTGGCGTCGAATCCTCCCCCATCGTCGGTTCCACCTGCAGGCCAGCCTAAGTCATCGTCTTCTTCGCCAGCAAAGCATTATTCTGAAAGGAAAGCAATGCATCCATGACTCTTCCCCCCGCAGATCTTCGACAACTGTTGAAGGAAATGCATTGTAATCCAGAGGTTATAGCGGGGACTTGTGCTTGCCAGTTCGAAATTCAGTTGCAGAGGTTAGCCCCTTCCAGAAAGGAAATTCGACAAAGTCCCCAATATCAGTAATTTGACATCACGTATCTTCATCCGGGACTAATTCAGATTCAATGTCAGATCATCAACACGGCGATTCAGGCTTCGATGGTCAGTTCTTGCACCGACATTAGGGTGTTGCGAATGAAAATTCTGTTGAAGACCTAAGTTTTTATGACAAGAAGCAACAGTTGAAATCGGGAATGGGGAGATTCAGTTGCAGAGGTTAGCCCCTTCCAAAAAGGAGATTCGACAAAGTCCGCAATATCAGTAATTCGACATCACGTATCTTCATCCAGGACTAATTCAGATTCAATGTCAGATCATCAACATGGTGATTCAGGCTTCGATGGTCAGTTCTTGCGCTGACATTGGGGTGTTGCGAATGAAAATTCTGTTGAAGACCTAAGTTTTGATGACAAGAAGCAATAGTCGAAATCGGGAATGGGGAGAAATGGCTTTCAAACCACTGTCTTTTGTTTCTATTTTGAAACTAGTAGAACACATTCTTCCCTTTAATGTTGTCGTACACCCGTACTGCAAATTTGGTCGGTGTTGGGAGTGTGGATCCTTTCACTGTAAATGGTTTCCAATAAAGCTATTTGTTCTCTAGCCGAAATCCATCTAGCATTCGTTGTGAATTGACATTCTGCCATTTCTCTACTTTTCTAGTTGATATGCAAAGGTACTACTGCACATTTGTTTACCAGTTTATCGTTGTGGGTTGACATTCTACCATTTCTCTGCTTTTCTGGTTGACATGCAAAGTTACTACTGCAAATTTGTTTACCAGTTTATTTAATCAAGTTATGTGGACTCCTCAATACATGGTCTATCATACAGATTGAAAACCCAATTGCAAACAATGATCGTGGATTCACTATTGGGTGTATGTACACAAGATCTGGAGAGGTAAACCCTGTATCTGCTTGAAATTATAATTTCTAAAGATTTTCCGCTTCCAAATTATACCATGTTTTTTTAATGCCATTGTTGGCTGATGGAAATATATTGAACATTGAAAGCAACTTGCACTATTGCTTGCACGAGAAAGATTAATCAGAGGAAAGATAGTAGCCAAGGCCTTGTGTTTCTCTATTTCGCATTCTCTGTTTTGATGTTACTTGTCCTCTTTATTCTGTTATAGAAATGTAAGTCTCCAGGTTTGTTTTAATAAACTGAAACGTGTATATTATTGAAACAAGCTATGAATTTTCAATTTCTCCTATTTAAGTTGCGAGGTTCATGATCTCTGCATGGAGAATAGAGATTGTGCAGCTGGGTTACATTTTGAAACCTATATTACGGTAGGGCATTTACTTCCAAGGTGCACTCATATACAGCCTGTAAATCCGACATCCAAGGTACTTAGTAATACTCAGTTTGTTTTTACAATAAGCTATATGTGTTGAAGAAAATCAGATGAGTTGGACAATGAAAACATAAATGGCCATGCAACTTGATGTTAATTTATAGCTTTAAAAATCATAAACAACATAGATGTCTCATTCAACTGATAATACCTGGACAGGAAAAAAAGTGCTTCAAATTGTAATACCTGATTCATGGGGTCTTTTAATTAGAACCTGCAAGTATAAAACACTTGCATCTTGCTTAAATTGCATAATAAGCAACCATTCTTAAGAACATAAGAGTATTTTGTGGCCGTTTATTTCTGTGTAGCCTTAGCCGAGTCTTTTATGTGAAATTAGCATTTATCTATTGGTTGTTGTGCTAGTATAGGTTAACCAGCAAGGCCTAAACAAAAAAACGACATTAGGGCAATGGCTCGAACCTTGAGTAGTTTGAGGACGCGACGATTTCCGAAGACTCTGCGTATCACTCGTAGCTCATCTTCAAGAAACAGGGTAAGGAAATATATTGTATCAGAACATCCTTATATTAATTGTCTAAAACAACATTATATTACGATAGCATTCACATAGTATTGCGAACCTTTTAATTTTATGATGCAATTAACGAAAACAGAAGAAGTTTAACACTGGATTTGAAGCTTACCAGGAACGGCTAATACGCGGAAGATGAAGAATACCCTGAAGTCGAATATGTTGAACCAGCGTCTCCACCCTTGTATGCATTCCTGTGCAGCAGTTCACAGTTCAACCGATTGTAACTGGGAACAGTTAAGGCGGCCTTCAGGTGTGAGGTGATCGACACCTATACCACAGATCTGTCGATTACCAACATTGACACATATACTGCATAACATGTGTCTCTTGGTATCACAGAACATGGTTTGCGAACCTACGCCATAGCATAACATTAAATGTTGAGGAACTAATGCTATCTTTGCGATAGCATTACTTCATGCAGGCCACAAATTGTCCGAACTCCTTTAATCCATTGCAATTGTCCGAACTCCTTTCCTAGCTTTTCAGATGGTATACCTTGATCTGAGGCCAAATAAGACGAAGACTAATTTGATTGGTTAAAAGCACGTGAAACTGTAATTAAAATTTGAAAAAATGCATGGGTAATTGTGTCATGCCAAAATACTTTGGCTTAAGTTAAAATGTTCTTACAGATGAACCTGGATTGCCGTGCCAAACTAATGGCCACCGACCAAAACCGATTACTATAGTCCCTGCCAGGCCCGGAGGGCAAGGACTAAAAAAAGAATTCGGTTTGGGCCATTCAATAAGTTCATAACAAAGTCAAAGTTCAATGGAAAGTTAAAATATTTTGTATGGATTATGATTGCGTTCAAATTCCAACCAAAATTTTATAATAATAGAAATGAAATACAAAAATAAACATATATTATAACTATTTATGAAAGGAGAATTATATAATATTAATATATAAAGAAAATATTTATATAATATTAAATATCAATTGTTTAAATTTTTTTTTTATATAAAACAATATAATCCCTTAAAAAATATTTAATTTTAAATATTTAAATTATTAATTTTCTTAATTATTATATAAAAAATGAGTTTAGAAAATGTATTTTGATGAAATAAATATTTTTATTTTAAATAGTGGAAAATCATAACCATTAAAATTTATATTTAAAATAGTTTAGATTTATTAATTTTGGATCAATCAAGCATTGAGAGCGATACAGTTTTTCAAGGTGCAAATCTCTTTTTTGAGTGCAAAATTTGATGAAAGGTTCACATTTCAAGAGATTTGATGTAGGCTAGTTTTTAGTCATGTGCAATCATACAAATGATGTTGAACATATAATTATTTTGATAATTTTAAATATGCTAAATATGTCTAATATTAATGTGGTCAATTTAACTTTAACTTTTCTTAGTTACCTCAGTTTGTTGACATGAGAGATACTGTTAATAACTTGAATGATGAGAAATGATGAAATGAATTTTTTTAGTGCAAATTGATTATCTAACAATGATAAACAATAGAAAATGTGAATAATAAAAATATAGTGAATTACAAAAAATAATCATTGCAATCAATTTGAAACTATTTTCTTATATTAGTCTTATTGTCACACCTATTAGTTATTTTCTATTATCGCGTTTGAATGCAAAGTGATTACTAATTTTTCATGATGAAAAATGGGAATAATAACAATGTAGCCAATTATAAGTAGTTTACAATTTTAAGAAGGCATTTCAGGTATGTGAACATTTTATATAGGGTGAAAATTCAAGTATTGTATTTATGGTTGAATTACTATAACAAAGAAGTGAATTCACGTCATGAATAATGTTAATGTGTGCACACAGAGAAAGAGTTTGTATGTTTTGGTGTTTATATAGAGATATAGATAGCAGGGGCGAGGGAAGAAGAGAGAGGAAAAGACATGTGTGGAGGAAGAGATATAGAAATGGAGAGAGAAGTATTAGATATAGAGAGAAAGGGAAGAGAGAGAGAGAGAGAGAGAGTATGTTTGGGTGGTGAGATAGAGAGATAAAGGAGGAGAGACAATGGGAGATAGAGATATAGATGGAGGGGGCAGGGATGTGCTTACACTGAAATCAATGCACACTATTAATCTAATTACTTTGAAATTAGCATACATCATACATCTAGTTGCATCAAATCAGAAATCGACATCTACATTGAAATCAATGCATCTAGTGAAAACAATCAGATAGTATTAGAAATGAAAATCGACATTAAAATCAATGCATCTAGTGAAAACATTCAAATACGATTAGAAATTAACATTTACACTAAACCAATGCATCTATTGCAAGCAATCAAATAGGATTAGAAATCAATATCTACATTGAAACCAATGCATCGAGTGCAAGAAATCAAATAGGAGTAGAAATCAACATCTACACTAAGATCAATGATCGATTGTAAGGAATTAAATGGGATTAGAAATCTACATCTACACTAAAATAAATGCATCTAGTGCAAGTGGTCATATAGGATTATAAATCAATATATCTATTGAAACCAATGCATATAGTGCAAGCAATCAAATAGGAGTAGAAATAAACATCTACAATGAAATCACTGCATATAGTGTAAAGTATTAAATAGGATTATAAATCTACATCTACAATGAAATTAATGAATCTAGTGCAAGCGATAAATTAGGATTACAAATCAACAACTACACTAAAATCAATACATCTATTTTAGTGAAAAACAAATATTCTCGATTTTCTAGATCTATAATTTATTTTTGTATTTGTCTCTATGTGTCTCTTTCTTATTCCACCTCTCCCTCCCTTTTTCTAATTTTCCCTTCTTCCCTCTCCCTCCATGCCATATATATCTATACCTCCCTCCATCTCTCCTTATTTGTCTCTTTATCTCAGCCCCATAAACAAATCTCTCTCTTTCTCTCTCTGTGTGTGTGTGTGTGTGTGTGTGTGTGTGTGTGTATATATGAATTCTTCCCTCCCTTTATTTGTCTCTCTCTTCTTCCCTGTTTCCTTCTCCATCTATATCTCCATCTCCCTCTATCTCTCCTTCTTTATATATCTATGTCTACCCGCATATACTCTCTCTCTCCATATCTATCTCTCTTCCTCCCTTCCTCTCTTTGGCTCTCTCTTCTACCCTCTCCCACCCTCCATCTATATCTCTATCTCCCCTTATCTATCCTTCTCACCTGTAAAACATACACTATCTCTCCATATGTATCTATCTCTCTATCCCCCCTCTTCCTCTCCCTCTCGATCTTCCCTTCCTCTCTCTCTATCTTCCCCTTCTCTCTCTCTCTCTCTATCATCATCCCGTCATCTCTCCCTTGTTAATCCCTCTCCCTCTCTACCTTTATCTCTCTATTTATTTCTTGCACTTCCAACTCCACCTCTCTCTTCACCCCATCACACACAATATCTTTCTCCACCCTCCAACTCTATCATTCTCTCTCTCTCTCTCTCTCCTTCTTGCTCTTCCCCCTCTCCCCCCTCCATATTTATCTCTCCATGTCTCTCTCTCTCTCTTCCCCTTCTTTCCCTATGTCTATCCTCTTCTTTTCTCTCCCTTCCCTTGCCTCCTCTCTCCCCCATTCCATATTCACCTCTCCCCTATCAATCCATCTCTGTCTCCACCTCTATTTCTCAATGTATTTGCTATTCCCTCCCTCTCTTCCCCCTTTCCAACTCCATCTCTCTCCCCCCCTCTCTCTCCTCTCTCTCAAGTCCCCTCTCTGCCTTCCTCTCTCTCTTTCAACTTCTCTCCTACCTCCTTCTATCTCTCCCCCACATTATATAAACGCTCTCTCTCCACCCTCTATCTCTGTCACTATCTCCCACTCCCCCTCATCCATATATATGTCTCCCTTTCTCTCTCTTCCCCTTATTTCTCTATCTCTATCCTCTCTATTTATCTCTCTTCCCTCATTTCCTCTCTCCCATTCCATCTTAATCTCTCCCTTATGACTCCCTCTCTCACTCCACCTCTATCTCTTAATCTCTTTGTTCTTCCCTCCCACTCTTTCTCACTCCAAATCCATATCTCTCCCCCTCCCTCTCTCCTCCTACCTCCCCCCTCCTCTCTCCTCTCTCCCTGTCTCTCCTACCTCTATGTCTCTCTCCTCCACTCTATTCCCCATCGATCTCACTCTCTCTCTTAAAAAAATATAATTGGCTGTAAAATATTAAACCTATATTTTGGGTCAATCATGTCAAAGAAAATACAATAATAAAAAATTTAAAAGAATCATGCACTATCTTTCCTGTGTCATTGTTAGTCACCTTTTTTTCTCTCTTTTCTTGGATCCTTGGTTAAAATGCATTTATCCATGATTTAATCTCTATGAGAATATTTTTAGTACTAGTGAGGATGGAGGGTTTAGATATACCTCAAAAGTAATTATAACCTTTTCTCCTTCAGATTTAATTAAAAAAATGTTTTAAAATTAAATTAAAATAAAGTATTTGTGAAATATTTTGATTTTCAAATATGTTATGGCTTTTGGGCATGTGGTATTCATAAGCGGTGGTATTGGCCCATGGGATTGCAATATAATATTTAAAATCCTAGATCCATAACATAATAATAAAAAAAATATGACCCATGGTATTGATAAACCATGGTATTATGATTCTCTTCCCTCCTTTCCCCCTCTCCCCTTTATGGTAAAATATTCATGATTGGAAATCTTATATTGTAAATATAAAAAATTTTATCTTCTTATTAATTAAATTTAAAGATGGTTATGCAATAATTATTTTACTTTATATGGTAAAATCGATCTTAATTTATAAGTACTATTTATATGTTATATATTTTAATGCGATGTGTATATTATACTTTCTTTTATTTAAAAAATTGCTCGTAATTTTATTAATAAAAATTAAGCTTACAATATAAAAAAGAGTTTAATTTAAAAAATATCTCAGATCTAACATCTCACATTTAACATAGACCCATATAACGCTCAAACATCTAACACTCACCCATCCACCCTAAACTATCCACCCTAAACTAGGCTATAAAGAACCTCTCGACATAATAATGTTATTTTGTATCTATATACATGGAATTGAATTACATATCCATCACAAATAATATCAATTCGAATACTTTGGTGTTTTGTCCACTTTGTAGGGATCCATCCTCGCTATGCTACGACGGAGTTTTTTTTGGTGATTATTTTAGTAGGGCGGACGACCTGGATTCATATTTCCATTACAAGTCCAACTAAACCTGATCATTTACTATATTTTTATACTAAGGTTATTCAAATTTTATAATATTTTGTCAACTCTTTTATTAATTTATTATTTTTTAATGATCATGATATTATTTTAGGATGTATATATGAAAAACATCTATGGAATGTATAAATATGTTCAAATATATATTTGACAAAGTACATTAATAAACATATAAATTATGTATCTAATAGATATCAATGAATATATAAAGTTAGTTCAGGTTCATTTTATGATATTTTGTAATATGTTTATTTTTCCATTAAATTCATGTTTCTTTTCATTAATCCTTAGGGAGTTTTATTATCCATTTTGTCATAAAACTAAAAACTAAATACATTAAGTATTTACAATTGTAAGGGAAAGAGGATAGAGTCATATTATTTAATGTGAAATTAAATTGTATAAATATGTTTAGTTTTCTTTCTTGAAGAGTAGACATGTTATACTTTTTTATCTATACCTAAATGTGTATTGTGCATTTTTTTTGAAGTGATTTGAGTGACTTATTATTCTTTTATGATTTTTTTAATGATCTTTGTTCGCAATAATATTTTGGGTTATTATCTAACCAAATGACATCTAAGAAATCTCTTTGGCTCGACACCCCATGTGTGACCAACATTCTAAATGTTGAAATTTAGATGGTTTATGAGATTTTTCTTATATAATGAATATTACAACACACTTCAATTTTTAATATAGTTTCTAAACCAACATGTGATACTATCTCTAAAATATATATTTATGGGGAAAAATGCTTCTTATTGAAGATAAACTATTGAGACTTAGGCCCAGACCAATAAAACATCGAACCTAATAATAATAAATAAGTAATAACAATAACACTAATAATAATTATATTAATAATGAAATGTTAATACGACTTTGGTCAGCTACTCCATCAACAATATTGTCAAACATTTCCATTTCATGTTAGGTCCCTATACTACTAGCGTAACTCGTTATTGTATTATTGTGCCCATATAGTCCCCATGTTTTTATTATTATGCCCCACAGAAGCCCACTATTGTTATTGTTGTGCCCCAACAATATTATTATTATGTAGGCTCTAATTGTATTGGGACCCCTTAGACTCCTATATAGAGAAAGGAGGTCTTGTCATTTGTATCAACCAAGAATTCTTCATTTGTGTAATGTAAAGGAGGTTGCTCGATCAAAGAGGTTGATTTTTAAGTTGTTGATCTATATTTTCTATCTTTTGTGAGTTAGTTTCATAACATTTGGTATTAGATCTTTAGATTCTAGGGTTTCGCTACTCTGAATAGGCCACTGTGGAAGTTTCACTATAATGTTTTATCTACGAAGTTTCAAAAGATAAAAAAACACCCATTTGATTTGAAATATTTTTGAACCTAGGGTCTGAATTTCAAATCTTGTCTCGCTATATTTTTAGAGATATGATCTGAAGAAGTTAGAGTTTTTGCAAGCTCCAGAATTCCATCTCAAACTGGTCATCGAGGAATTTTTGCTATAATGTTTTTTTCTATAAAGGTTTAGGCTCTCAAATTAAAAATCATTTGAGCCTACATCTTGGTGAAGCCCGGGCCTGAATTTTAGATCATTTTCGCTATATTTTCATATCTACTATCCAAGACATTTAGGGTTTTTGCAGACTCCCAAATTACATTACAAATAGGTGACCCTCGGAAAATCATCATAACTTTCTCTCTATCAATTAGATTGAAATTTTGTAAGAAGTTACAGAAAGAGGATGGACTTGACTTTTCTTTGTATTTTTTCTCAGGTTCGAAGGTTGAAACAGTGAGACATGGTAGGTCGTACAAGTTTGTTCTATGGAACTAGTCTATATTCAAGTCATCGTAGGAGATTTGGCATAAATGTTTCTTGAAGAATCCAATATTGATTAGACTGGTGTGGTTAGAAAGAGGACTTAGAGAGATACCACAGGATGCAATTTCAGAACTTGGAGATCCGAAGTTACAGATTTACAATCATTTCAAGATCGAGCTTCTAAAATCAAGAAAAAAACAATATGACAAAGTTTGATGGCAAGAATTTGGTAAATTGGATACTATAAATGGAGCAATATTTTCATCTACATGATGTACAATTGTTACAAAACGTACATATTGCATCTCTATATTTAGTGCAAAGTCAGTTTGTATGGGATACATGGTTTTGTTCTCGTAATCCACTTGTCACCTAGTCAATTTTCAAGGAGGAAATGATAGCACATAATGAGGATACAAAGAGCAACACTTTATTTAGCCAATTGATAAATCTCAAACACAAGGGCTCAATGGAAGAGCACATTTAGGAATTCCAAAAATTGAATATAAAGGTAAATGATATTCTAGAGAAGCAAAGAATTGATGTCTTCATAGGGACTTTAAAGGATAACATTCAACATAATGTTCGTCTTTGGAATCCTGATTCATTAGAGGAGGCATTCAGGCTGGAAAAAAAATTGAAAGCAGAATTATGGTAACAAGGAATCCTACCACTCATAACTATAAATATGGAAGTGTTTTTTCTCCTAGCCTTCCACAACCTACAAGATTTACACCACAACAATTGGAAGAAAAACGAGAAAAGGGGCTTTGTTACAGTTGTGATAGAAAATATACTAAAGGTCGTAAATTTGTTGAGAAGAAAATATTTTAGATAGATTGTGAAAAGGAGGAAGAAAAGGATCAAGAAACATCAAAAGAAGAGGATATACACCAAGAACCAACCCGAGAGAAAGAAGAAATTAATTCGACCATATCTTGTAAATCATTGGCAAGAATTAAAACTCCTCAAACTCTCAAGATAGAAGGACATATCAAGAAGAAAGAGGTTCAAGAAGTGAAAGGTCACATCGAGCATCATTAAATGAATCCGGCCATATCTTGTTGGTAGGAATTACTACTCCTCAAACTCTCTAGATAGAAGGACATATCAAGAAGAAAAAGGTTCAAGCAATGAAATATCATATCGAGCATCAACAAGTTCTCCAACTTTTAAAGGATAACTCCAATTTGGTGCAGAATCGAATGAAACAACAAGAAGATCAACATCGTAGTGAAAGAAGTTTTGATCTAGACAACTGGGTATTTTTACGGCTATAAACATACAAACAAATGTCTCTCAAGCAAGCTAAAAAGGATAATAAATTATTACCAAAGTATTATGGTTCGTAAAAGGTGGTACAAAAGATTGGTACTATGGCATATAAATTGAGGCTTTCTGCATCTTCCCGAGTGCACCAATTTTTCCATGTTTCATGCATAAAGAAGGTTATTGGTGAGAAGATCCCAATTCAAACAATATTGCCAGAACTTGATGAGGAAAGAAAAATCATATTGGAACCAGAAGTAGTCACAAAAACAAGAAATTGACAACTACAAAATCGATCAATTTTAGAGTATCTCATCAAGTGGAAGAAATTACCCGTTACACATGGGAGGATGACAATTTTATACAGAAGCATCCATAACTACTCAAGCGTTGAGGACAACACTTTTTGAAGGAGAGGGGCATGTTAGGTATCTATACTACTAGCATAACCCCTTATTGTTATTAGTGCAACCCCCTTATTGTATTATTATGTTCATATAGTCCCCATGTTGTTATTATTATGCCTCATAGAAGCCCACTATTATTTTTGTTGTGGCCCTACAATATTATTGTTATGTAGGCTTTGATTGTATTGGGACCCCTTAGACTCCTATGTATAAAAAATAGATTTTGTCATTTGTATCATCCAAGAATTGTTTGTTTGTGTAATGTAAAGAAAGTTGCCTCCTCAAAAACACTGATTTTGAAATCATTAACCTATCTTTTCTATCTTTTGTATTTCTCTTTTAATGAGATTTAATACGATTTTATAAATGATCATGTGAATCACTCTATCATAAATTTATAATTATTATTTTATTAAGTGGAATAATATGAACATTTGTGCTTAACTTTTATAACGATGTCTTTCAACACTACCTCTACTTCTTCGAATTCATAATTAATCACTTATTCCATTCCCTAGTTTTTCAATATAGCATCAAGAGATAGTGGATTAAAATGTCTCCCACTTTCTATCTGTTGCTTTGAAGGTTTTCGGTTATATATGTGCTAATGCTTGAGTATGACCCTTGACGTATATTAACTAATGTTTAGAATTCAACATTACAGAACAAGTCTATAGTATTGTTAATTTATATTATTCTATCCCTAAACCCTTGGCCACGTTCTTTCTACTAGTGCACATTAGCTTTTGTAATGATATTTTTTTTTTTATCACAATTGCATTTTACTAAAATCATATTTTCATTACACGTATAGTGCTCAAAACACTATTTTTGTATTGTGTCATTATTAGGTCACTAATGCATCTCTGTCTTAAATCATCCATCAACTATTATCATGTTTGTGTCATACTCGCATATGAGAATCCTTATTTCAAAGTCATAAATTAAATTCGTTATTATTTATTAATTGACGTACATTCCTCTATTAAATGGCATTAAAGTGTTACTAGAATGATGTATTCTGGATTAATATGAATGAAATTTAAATATGCATGTGACATGTTTAACAAAATATTATAACCTATTCAATACCATTACCTATTTAATACCATTATGAACTTACATCTTGAACAAAGATTGAACTAGTAGACGTATTTAAGCACATAATGGATGTAAGCTACTTAATGTTGAAGTAAAACTTGCATATCTCCTATAGGAAATACTTGTTAGTCGACATTAAAAAAGTTCTAAGCATGTGAATTATTTTGTTGTGTGTGTTACAACCAATCCTGGACACTTTGATGTTTTGAATTAGATTTTGTATAAGTTTTAAAGAAATAGATACGATGATAAAATATTATGAAGTTTTGTGTAAATCATGTAAATAGCTTATAACAATTATAGTTCGAAGCATAAAGCGAAGGCTTAGCTAGTGATTATCTTGCATTTATTTTGACAAAACGCGATTCTATATTCTATGAGATAGATTTCTGACAATACAATAAAATATGTAAACATTATTTCAAAATTTAATATAAAGATTCAAGGATAATTATTAAGAGAACAAGGAGCCACTGCTGTGGCGGTAGTCCCTGCCGGGCTCTGCAGGGAATTGCAGAACTTGGAAAAGTTGGCCTGGTGGAAATTGTCCCAAGGCTGGAGAGGATGGGAGACAGAGGTCAAGGAATAAATGGAATGAACCACAAATAAGTAATTCATATAAGTCGCTCAAGACAGGCAGGTACTCTCAGCCGTAAATCATTTCACAAGATGCAAATATTACATAGTAACCAAATAGCTATGAGGCCAGTTTCTTGACTGGCCCACATGCTTAAGGAAAAATGCATTGTAATCTGAATTTGTAACTGTCAACATCTATTATTTCTTCCATCATTTGCAATTGCTTACCAGACTTGCCTTCTGCAATTGTCTTCTATAGCTTTGCAAAAAATATTGATCAAATTAGCAAAAAGTGAAGATGATTGTTTCGAACAAAATATATATATTAAAAAAATTGGCTCTTGCATTATGTTGCCAAACAAATATCAAATTTCTAGCAACAAGTCATATTTATAAATAACAACGGAATTGGAAATGGAAACAGTGGAAAGACATAATGAAAAGATGCAGCATAACTTTAAGAATATTTCTGCAAGTTAACAAAAGGAAGCAGTGGAAAGACAAAATGAAAAATGCACCATAACTTTAAGAATATTTCTGAAAGTTAACATTATTGTTGATTGCATTTGTGAAATAAAATAACAATAGATTATCTATTGAAATCTATACTTTACTAGTTAAACATGTTGCCCAATGTTGTATATTGCCTTTATAACATCACTTGGATTGTCATGAGTTATGAGCACTAAAAAATAAGCGATAGAACAACAGGAATTTGAGAAGCTTTGAGAAAAGATGTGAGATGTGAGTTATCTAACATGCTTTCTTTTAATTTTTGACGATTGACCAAACAAAACAATATAGGAACTGTTCGTATGCTTTAATTTTCAAATTACAAAGGAAACAAAATAACAAAAACTTGATGAGCGCATACCTTAACATTAAAAGAGAGTTAATTGGTCCAAAGTTAGAGTGCTAGGGTTAACAATGTGCAATTTCCAACATTCATATTCATTATTAATAAGTGAATTTTAACAATAAATCCACTTCTTCACTTCTTGAGAATGTATTGGTTCATCACTTCTTTACGTATATATTCATATTCATTATTAATAAGTGAATTTTAAAAATAAATTTACTTCTTCGCTTCTTGAGAATGTATTGGTTGATCACTTCTTTACGTATATGATTTGATTAAGTGAATGAGGATTGAATTTGCATACTTTCAATAGAGAACGAGATTACATAAACAATAAAATAACATTATATTCGAACCAAACACTCCAAAGATTGCACAAACATTATGTTGAAGGGAGAATACAATACATTAAAGGAAAAGGAAAAACTATGCACTACAAAAGGTCTTATCTATCAAATACATGTGAAGGCTATATTTAAAAGTATGTTGGAAGGATCTACGAGCAATGTGATGAATAATATATCAAAATGTGCGTTGAATATACATGTGTTGAAAGGGTAATAAAAACAATACATTAAAGAGACATTGCATTGAGTCGAAAACCATACACAAGAAACAAATAAAAGGTTTGATAAATGATGCAAAGTTTTATATTATTTGTTGCCAAAAGAAATATAGTAAATACATTGAGGGAGAATATGTCACATAGTGAGTTGAGGAAGAATATATTACATTGCAATACGTTGGAGAATAATGCAATATATTACATTAAAATGTGTTGAAGAGATATTGAAATGTGTTGAATACATATTGCAAATTCGTTGAAGAATATTGTTGTGCATTGAAAGGATGATGGAAGAAATGCATTATGTTGAGATGATATATTAATACTGGTGCAATATATTAAAGCAGTGAATATATAAAATAGCAGCGCGTTGAACAAAATATACAAAATGTGTTGAAAGGATCAGTAATTACATCAAAATAAAGTGCGTTGAAAACAATGGAAAGGCAACATTAAAACCCATTTAAGAGTAGGATTGCGAATCCATCAAAGGCTGTGTTGAAAACTATCCAAGCTACGCATTGCAGAGAATATGTAACAAGCAGTGCGTTGAAAGATAAATACGTTGACAATATGTTGGAAGCAAATATAAAGGTGCATTGAATAGGATATGTATTTAAATAACCTGTTAAAGGCATGCGATAGAACTTGTTAAAAGTTGTCATAGTATTTGCTGCCAAATTGAATTGATAATAAAGTATGCTGAAGAGATATTGTACTGCATTGGAGAAATATAGGAAATGCGTTGGGAGGAGAAATATTGAAATGCATTGGAAGACAATAAATTAAGGCAACACATTGGAGGATAATAAATTAAAGTAGCACATTGGAAGATAATAAATTAAAGTAGCACATTGAAAGATAATAATACATGCTTGCAAAGGAAATGCATTGGGGATAATACCTTTGTTGCAAATAACAAGATCTGCAAGCTGAGGTAGTCCCTGTCGGGCCTGAAATCAAATAATAAGCTAATTACAACTTTGGAACAAAAGTACATGTATGGAACATTCTAAGTTCTTGTTTCGTTATAAGATGACATAATGGAGATGTTTCTCTTTTAAAACAAATAGAATCACTACAACCGTCTCTTATAAACATAAATGTAGACCATCTAGACGCGTTGGCTTATCAAAATATGGCCCGATATGTGCATGTGTTACCTATAGCCATAATCAAATAACATGTAATTTTATGCTCATAAGCTTTCTTGGTGACTAGAGTAATATAAAATGATATGTGCATGTGTTACATGTAGCGGTAATATAAAGGTGCAAATTGTATCCACCCTAAACCACTTGAAATTTCATCATTAGTTATTTATGTGATGTTAATGGCCTCTGGCCTTTTGGATTAAAATTTTAGCGAGCAAGCTTGCAGTGGGCTTCCCACATATGTTTGGGCTTTCGGCGTATGTTTGAAGATGGCATTCGAGACGTAGGAATATTTCAGAAGGTTCATGGAACCATTTCTGAGATCAGAAGGTTCATGGCACATGTCTATGTTTGTTGCCAATTCCTTGAATCAGACCTGTGGCCTACTCTTTTGCTACCGGGGTCCGCATACTTGGAATCATGATAAGAGTTTCTTTTATCATCTGCAGCTTCTCTGTTCATGCCCAGCTATTCATTTCTTGTTTCATGGCTGCCACGGGTTTCTCTTTGGCTTTACGACCCTTTTATTTTGTTTTATTTTGCCTGACACCTTCACTCTGTTACTGGCATTTGGGTTAGCTCACTAGTTTCTTTCGAGTTGCCTCTTTTTCTTCGGAGCCTGCCTCTGCTCCTTTTGGGGTTTTCTACTGTCTCTGTTATCAGCCTATTTTTGTAGGATTTGTGCCATCCTTGATGGGTTGTGAAAATAGTTTTTGAATGTACTGACTGCCTGTTACTGAGATTATTCAGCAGGGCTGTGTGCTCTGTATCATGTATTTTACGTCTGCCAAATTAACGAATGACTGCCATTGTTTGGGCTATATCCGGTGAATCCTTATGGGATTTTTTTAGGCTGCCCACAATTGGGTGTAGGCCTATGTGCTCTGTATCATTTATTTTGTATCTGCCAAATTGATCAATGACTCCCATTGTTTGGGCTATATCCTGTGAATTGCTATAGGATTTTTTTGAGGCTACCCACAACACATTAGTTTGATATCAGTTATATGCCATATGATTAGGTAAATATCTTTATCTAATAGAAAAATTATTTTTTTCCTTTTAACTAAATAAGAAAACAACAATCTGTTTACTAGTTAAATGTTGGCAGCTTCTTCTTAGTGAAGATGCATGATAGACGTTGGACAAGTGGTCACAATATGGGCCAACAAGGTTGATCCCAAGGCATGACAACAATGAAATACATGAGAAATGTGTTGCGAAGCTCCCAAGTGGAGCCTCAACAACTCCATGGTACTGGTGTTGGCAGTCTTTTAGCAATGCCACTCACAAAAAAATGACAAAATCACATCTTAGGAAAAGACGGAAAAGAAGCAGAAAATCAGAATGCGGTAAGGATGCAGCTAATAGTAGAGGATGGGGCTCCTTTTCCCGAAGGAGATGCGTGGAAGAAAAAGAAGAATAAGATGTCTCAATTTTCAGAAGACTTTGAAGAAAAATCAGACAGTGAATCCTCCTTACTCATTCTCCAGAGCTTGTGGTGAGTCCCAGTTCAATAGTGTAATAGCAGGCTCTATGCCTGCATCAAAACTCAGATCAATGTATAAAGTAGGAGACATATGTGATGGGAAGAATCAACTTAGGAAAGCCAGTGCGGTTTTTTGTATGTGATTTTATGCCAGATAAAGGTATTATAAGCAAAATTCCCTTTCAAATAGTGTTCATAATTTCCTTTCTAATAGAATTCTTTTGCATCTACTTAATCAATATGCTACAAGAACAACACAATGGCTTGCCTGCACAACATACCTGCCCATAAATTAAAATGCACAATTTTCATTCTATTGTTCTGCATGTGCATGAGGCAGTTTCAATTTCTTGCCGGCACTTTCAATTTCTTGCCGATTCTCAGGCCGTTGCTCCTCCACCTACTTCGAAAACTCCAAAAGAACCTGGCAAGAACTGTGCGCCAACTTTTTCTAAAGCTCGCTCAACCGAAGCCTAGTTTATATGCATCCATACCCTTCAGAGACATTCTCCACGTCGTCCTTCAAGTTTTCCAGGCCTTCAAACATGTCAAGTAGCTTAAAGACCTTTTGTGGTTCTCTCTGACTCACAACAATGGTTTCCCCAAACCGGATAATTGCACCCATACCGCTAGCTGCGGCCAACTTCCCAAAACATTCCATACATACCTCCTTGTCAAAACTCTCAAATATTTCATTGCACAGAACCTTTTCAGACCACATCTAATCCCTCACATGGCCCTTCCACATTAGCTAACTTTAGCTTATGAGCAATCTCAGTAGAATTGTAGTTCAGGTAATAAGATTTCATGGATTTAAAACTGCTCTTAACAGTACTAATTCTAACTTCCCAATACAATTTCAAACATGCATGAGCCCTACCATTTCTCTTAAGGAACTCTGCAATCATCTCAAGGCTTTCAATACCAACAAACACTTGTTTCGATTGGGGTATTTCACTGCTTACCTTGAGATCCCTTGGTAGGCTATTCTCAAACAGAATCAACATGAATGAGGACTTGAGCTTCTTCACAGCAATATCTAGCAGCTCCCCACCATCATCCGGATTGTCTTACCCAGGGCTCCAATACAACCTTGCAATCTGCGGATTGTGTACTTGTCCACCATCGGACTCGGGTTCGAAACTCGAACGGCCGTCGGCACCATTTTGCACCTGTGCAGGGGAAATCTTCTTCTGGGTATCCTCGAACTTACTCCGGAGAAACCATTTCTATCTTCTTCTGGGTATCCTCGAACTTACTCCGGAGAAACCATTTCTATCTTCTTCTGGGTATCCTCGAACTTACTCCGGAGAAACCATTTCTATCTTCTTCTGGGTATCCTCGAACTTACTCCGGAGAAACCATTTCTATCTTCTTCTGGGTATCCTCGAACTTACTCCGGAGAAACCATTTCTAGACCACTGTGGACTACTCCGGAGAAACCATTTCTAGACCACCGTGGACGCCCCTACATACTTCAACGATATCCAAATATCTGGCACACTTGAACAATATGGAAACATCTGCCTTGCATGTAGGGCACGCAGAACAATACGAAAAACTTAGGACAAACTAAATTGTGTTTAAAATGTTGACATATCAATCATACTTTGCATCGAACAACGTGAAGGCCGTAATAAGACCGCAATTATTTTCCGAACTAAAACTTTGGTTAAAAGTTTGTTAAATCAAAATTCCGAGCATTAAACTTAGGTTAAAATGCCAAAACACTCAAAATAAAACAGTCAAACTATGAACTAATGCTCAGTCAGCAATCGATCGATCGCTAATAGTCCCAAGCAGGGACTAATAAGAGCTATCAACTAGAGGGGAATAAGAAAGTCGGTATAAGCGTGATGAAAAGTGATTATAATTTATTTATTTTTCTTAGTCTTCATTTTTTCACCAAGTTAATTAGTAAAAAACTCAATTTAAAATCATTGAATCCAGTGGTGCATAGAGGTGAATTATATTTTCCATATTTATGATAAGGTGGGGGTTAAATACAATGATACGGTGGGGGTTAAATACAAGATAGGACTATAAGATTCCCTTTTTTCTTCAACCTTTATTTTTTCACCAAGTTTATTAGTGAAACACTCAACTTAAAATCATTGAATGCAGTGGTGCATAGAGGTGGATTATACTTTCCATATTTATGATTCGATGGGGTTAAATACAAGATAGGACTGTAAGAGATTCTATCCCATGGAAATTCAAGGAAATTTTTTATTTGATCATCAAAACTATTACTATCAATTCTCTCTTATCACCTATTTTTCAATTCAGTGACACTATAGATTGAAGTATTTTTCATTAAAGACTATAATTGACTAAGGAGAATTAAGGAAAATAATATTTTGAACCACAAAATAGAGAGATGGAAAGCTACACAAAAGCATAGTGGGAAACTTGATAAGAAACATTCCCAATCTTTCTAGATTGCTATATATTTAGTCTCCAAAAGACAAGGAAAAATTTTTATTGGCGTTTTGTAAAGGTATAAAATAGGTTAGACTCCTTATACATATATTGAATACTATTAGAGTGAAGAAGATTTATGATGAATCCTGATCGTTGTGTTGAATGGAAAATGAAATAGTGTTATTTTTACCATCATGGATGACAATTCAAGTGTTATTTCATGATTTACTTAGTGAAACCTTAAATCTATTGGAAAGGATGATTCATTTAAGTGCCTTGGCTTTTTGAAATGGCAAATTTTTATTTTAGATCAATATTAAACTGCTTATTAAATATTTTTTTTTGTTAAACTATCAATACAATTGATACCTTTAAAAAATGCAAAAAATATATCAATAAAGTTTTCTCCAAAGTTATCTAATTTTAAAATTAGAAAACACTTTAGAATACCAAAAATTCTAGTCGAGCTTAATAACATTAGTATTAATATAAAATCTATTTGTCACCTCTACAATTTCTCTCATTTAATTATTATTTTCTATTTTTAATTAATGTTCCTCTATATATATAATATTATATAGATATATATAATTCACAATGGATTGTTGGAATAAAAATTCAAATAATTTTAAAAAATACAAAATATAAAACTTTGAAAATTTTATGATGCAATGTTATGGTTATTCTTTTCAAAGGACACTTTTTTAATATTAATAATATTTAAAAATTACGAAAAAATTAAGTCTAACCAAGAACATTGGTCCTATGAAACATTTCTAAGTTTTTTTTTTTAAGTTTTAGATATTCTATTGATTAATTAGAAATGAAATACATGATATAAAATCATGGCTCTTTTTTCAGCACAATGTGCCATATACTGACAGGAAAATAGTTGAGATGGAAAAATGAAAACAAGACATAGAGGAACAAAATAGAAAAATACGAAAGAGAATCACTTAAATTGCAGTAGTTCCTTAGAGCGACCTTTCTTTCATTTCTTTTTCAAATCCTCGACCCAACATTCTTAAGGTGGGTTTATCCATGCGATATGAAGATTGCATATACATGATGAAGGAGAATCATTATTTGTGTTTGAATAAGTTGACTCATGAACTTACTTCGATGCAACTAAAGAACCATTATTATTCATTATCTTTGTTTTTTTTGAAGGAACATGGTTTATAACAAGATCCTTAGGGGAATTTTGAGGAGCTGAAGTGTGAACCTTGTAAAATAAATGTGCTTCATCAAAAAATACTTCATCATCCTTATTTGAAATAGTGGAGGCCTCACCCTCCATAATATGTTGGTAATAGGGCTTCCAAGTTTTGGCTCTATAATATTTAATGTTGCTCTTATGGTGAGATTTGAATAAATGGAGAGAATTCTATAAGTGGTAGTGAAAACAAGTATTATCATTATATAGATCACGTGTCTAATGGAAATCACCTATTTTTAAATTGATATATATTGGTATCCCTTTAATATTATCAATTTCAACACAGATTATACCATAGGTGTAAATATGAAGAAACCCACAAGAAGGATCAATTGTAGAGAAATAGCCCAGGGGGTGTCCAGTGCCCTAAAATACTGAATAGTTCCATTGGTGAGCAAGGATTTTGGGAATATGAAACCATATTGGTAGCTTTGTAATGATTGTTGTATAAGAGCTAAAATATAGAAACCAAGGTGTTAGGAATAGGCCGCCATTGCCCTAGCGTTAGGGCCCCTTAAATAAAACTCTCTAGTAGTCATCAGGTTCAGCAAAATCCATAATGAAGAAGACCTTGGAGAAAAAAATAACGTTAAAATTCTTAGTCCATGATAAATGGATACATTGTTAAAGACCAACCAAATAGGGAATTAAAACGTTGAAACAAAGTATTAACATTGACTTTGCATAGAGCTAATGCAAGTCCTCCACATCTGGGTCTTAGATTTTAAGGAGGGAACTTCCACATATTTTTCAAGTAGAAATGGCCTAGGATTTACTTGGGACTAAGCTTCCTTTGGGGAGAACTTGGCATGGAAAACATCTTTAGAAAAATATTCTTGAGAGGAGGAAGGATTTCCCACATCCATGTTCATAAACAAAGGGCCATAAAAGTAGTGGCATCTTTACCAATGTTATATACCGGGGGGGTGTCGAGAATTGTCCAACTGCTTACCATAAAAAAGTAGGTGTTCCATCACAAAGTGAATGTCCATTTATAGCTCCATGGAAATCTTAAGGTCCCATATGAAATCTATAGAGGAGACCCCAAGGAGTAGTGAATGCCTAGAGAGAAGCTCAACAATAATCTAAAAAGAAATTGAGGAACAAGGGGCTAAGGAATAGGACTGAAAACGATACGAACACGTACATTTAACACCAACTCCATGACAACCTCTGATGCCCTAGAAAATGACTGAGGAAGGATAAACATGTGAGAAAGTTGAATAAATGAGGCTTGATCATTCACCTTGGAGTAACCCATTTATGGGCTTCCATTGTAAATCATAAGAAGGCATAGTCAAACCCTATAATTCATTAGAATATTGTTTTACATTCCAATCATTACCATACTGAGGAAAAAAATCAGAGTCATATCCTTCAAATCTAAATGCCACATGTACGATTTGGTACTACAAATCTTAAAATCATGCATCTGAACCATCCAAGCCACTGGAATATTGTTTTTCATTCCAATCACCACACTAAGGTTGAAGAATATATTTAGAGAGGGCCGCAAAGGTGTCTCTCGGTGTCATGTTCAATAACTCTCCTTTAGAAAAGGGTTACATATCCAACGATTCTTTTTCTTGCATACATGTCAAGGTTTCTGCTAAATATGTTTTGTACTATAATGACCACAATTCACTAAAACTTCTTCTTCCTAGGAAAATTTTAACTCAATAAAAAAAAAAAAAAATATTCACCTCATACCAACATTTCTCCATTGATCAATTCAAATAAATAAATAAATAAATAAATAAATTCTTAATATCATAAAATTTAATACAACATCAGTAAAGTTCAATATACATTATAATCACCTTCAAAAGCTTAATTTGAAAAAAAGAAACTGAAAATCACTAAAATTTTTGAATTATAGTAAATTATAAAAATTTGAAAACATACTATTAATGTACTAATTTTCTTATTAAATAATAATAATAAAAATAAAAAATAATTTACCAACAAAAATTTTCTCATAAAATCATATTTTCATTATAATGTCAAATTGAAGAACTTTTAAAAAAAAGTGCGTTCATGTTTTTTAATTTAAAAAGCAAAATGGTAAACCACCTTCGTATTTTCATCTAAATTTAATTCCATCATCATATATACAGAATGAATATTGGGTTAAAGTTTCAGAATCTAAATTTCATTTCATCAATTATAAATTCTAGAATTTGGTAGATGCTCTTTGATTATTCTATTTTTATGAATCACACATCTAGAAAAAATAAAATATTGGAGATCATGACATTTTCTAAATATATATTGATTTATGATTGTGGTGATTAATATTATATACATATGATTTATAGGATTTTGGAAAATATATAGGTTGAATAGATATTCAATATAATATGATAATATGAAATATTATGAAGATATAAGTTATAAATTATTTGTTTTTGTATGATAAATTTTTGGAATTATATTTTTAAATAAATTATTTTTTTTATTTGAAAGATAATTTATTTATTTTAATATGACGAATATTTATATAGTAGTAAGTATATAGTATATATAATATAGCTATATAACTAATAATATAATCATTTTTCTAAAAAAATTAAGATGTGTGAGAATAAAGAACAATGGTTTGGGGATATAAATCATTGCAAATAAATTGTTTTGTTCCCCCGCCCCCCTTAGATTTTTTTAAATAAAGGGTTATAATTTTCATTACAATAACTCGCAAGTTACTGACATAAGTGATAATTAATGAAATTTATACATAATCTTTCTAAAGGGTTGTTGTTTAAATTATTTTTATTATATTTACCGAAGAATTTTTAGTTGAAATTTTTTTAATCTTACTTAAAACATTTCAACTTTTAACCCTCTTTAAAGATAAATGTTTCACCAAAATGTTCTTATATAATTCAATATGGAAAAAATGTTGTAGTGTATCAAGCTTTGACAAATATTAGAATATACTTAAAACAAACATCAATATATATAAAATGCACATATAAAACTATTATGTATAAAAACAAAGTAGAAAATAACCATATTAAAAAAAAATTATAAATATTACCATATCATTAGAGGTAATTTATATAAAATATACCTTGGACACACACTTAAAAAATATTTTGAGAAAATATGTTCAAAGGTGGTGGGTTTTTTTAAGTATATGTTCAAATATGTATTTACATTCATATAAAAAAAATGTAATGGATAAATAATAGTAAAAAATGAACATTTGTGATAGGCCTAGGTTCTTGATCTCAAGAATATATCTTTTAAATGTCTATTATTTCAAACAAACACTACTACACGAGAGGACGTTTTAAGTCATTTCTTTGATTATTTTGTTTTAGCACGACCTTTTCTCTTTATGGCTCTACAAATTAGTATGGAGTAGATATTATCTAAAAACGTAAATATTTAAACGTAAATGTAAATGTAAATGTAATTTTTAACATTTAAAATTTAACATTTTTATAATAAAGTAAGTTTATTTAAAAATATAATTATTTTATGTTAAACAAATAAAATTAAATATAAAAAGGTACAACACTATGGTATAATAAAAGTATAAAGAACCAGTTGATATATAAATTTTTTCATTGTTACTCAAGAGGTATAGTAAATAAATAAAAAATATAAATAAACTAGAGGTACGGTAAATAAATAAAACCTCTTTTTATCCTCCATAAACGTCTCAAAAAAGAGGCTTTATTTAGGTGAAGTGTCTGGGCCAAATACCATATTTATAAAATAGTTATAGTAAATAAATAAATATAAAAGATGTATAAAGAGTTATGGTAAATAAATAAAAATATATCAAATAGGATTAGAAATCAACATCTAATTATATACCAAGCCTATGGGCCAAATACTATTGGCCAAATTATTATTAATACATGCAAAAAAATATTATTAACCCTAATATTAATATTAAAAGATTATTATTATTATTATTTGTTAAGCTTGGCAGGGCATTTTCATTTTCTATTAAAACATAGACAAATTTACACCACATAAATTGGCTAGGTGGCCTCAACTTGCCCCGGAGGGAAACCAAGTTTGTTTGCCACTTATCAGCAATGTCATCCATCAAAAAACAATAGAGTTTTAGTCTCTCTAACGAAGGTATATATGTCTCTGTTTCATGTCCATATTCTAGATTCCTAGTTGTACATAGACTTGCATGATGGAAATTAAAAGCTATCCACATATAAAGAAAAAGTAAACATAAGGAACTGACTAGCCCTTCTGCTCCTCCAAGGTCGATTCCATTAATGCTAGGTCCTTAACTATTGATCCAGGCATGTCAGACAGTTCTAGTATGCATGGAATGTGTCTTTCAATTATGTCCATCTCGATGTCCTTCTTATGCAGTTGGAATTGAAGCTTCTGCAGGTTTTTCTTGTAGCTCGGCATACCTTGGAGTGAAAAAGCCATGCCTACCAAGATTTTTTCCATGGTTTTTCCTAATAGGATTTTCATCAACTAATAGAGATATAAGATCTACTTGAACTGCATGATTCTTCCTCTGGTGTTGCCCAAGTCTGGGACTAAGGCCCTCTAATTTTCCATATCCTCCTTTGTCTCACTGCCCTACCTTATTTCTTCTTCCGACTCTTCTAATGGTTGTCAAATTCCCTCATTAGTACCCTCACGATAGGCCTCTGTAGCTTTAGTGATAAGGTGTTCTACAGACTTTCTTCCACTACAGGGCTCAGACGTACTTGGCTCCTTATCCTTCTGAGGGGCATGTGCCCTCCTTCCTTGACCACAACCTCGTCCAGGTCGAGCCATATCATGAATTCCTGAAACCTCTTCATAGTGAAAGTTCGTTAATCTAAAACAATTTAATATAATTTGGTTTCTTCCCGGGATTCCATTTCTAGTTAGGTAAGCCATGTCGTGATCTTCCTCAATCCTTTCCCTATCAGAGTCAGGTCCAGGATGGCCAAGAGAATAGTCCCCAGAGGGGGTTTGCCTCCAACATCCCTTTGTCTCTCCCATCCTCCATACCCAATACCTTCTAGTCATAGTCAGGTAAGTCACTCCTTTCCATAGCCAAACTTGTGAACCCTCCTTCACTCCATCATATTTCCAAGTGGTAACTAGTAACCCTTCCCCTTCTCCCTAGGAAATTTTAGCACTACAATTATCTTTATCATACTTAGCTTTCCTCTCTAAGTCCCTAGCATTTCCATATTCCCAGTGGGAATTCCCATTATCCCAGCAAGTTCTTTCACTGCAGTAGCATGGCTTGCCTCCTATGCATCGAGTTGACTTCTCACCCCTTCCCCCAACATCCATCTCATTGCCATCACTCGCGTACCCTCTACGGCAAGCCCCGCACTACCCTTGGTTAATATAACATGTGTTCTCCATACCAGACATCACAGGGTCAACACAACAAAGGCCATAGAAAATACTCAAAAAACACAAGATATAAAAACAAAACAAGGAAATTGCTACCAGATTCAAAACGAGGAAATTGCTACCAGTTGCATACCCCATTGCTAACAACATCTCTCCTCCCCTGAGTTGATCTTCCTATTGACCCCCCTCTCCCACCAGAAAAACCCCAAATAGGACGCCATTGCAATAGGGGAGAAAGACCGAAAAATACACTCGTATATAGATGCAAGTCGTCTACAAGATTGGAGCCAAAAAATTCATCGCCTTCCCATTCATCTGAAACACCTCTTTCCTTCGCAATCCAAAATTGCAACTTTTCCTTCTTTCTTGCAGTATTATCCTTTACATCCTACCTTGCCTCCTTTCCTGCCACCTTTCCCACCACCCTTGCATGCACTCATGCCAACGATCACCACACCGATCGCCTTGAGCTTGTGACGTGCAACAGTACATGTCGCAGAGGTACACATCATTACTATACCTAGGTTATCCCAACCACCAACCCGCACCCTAATCGGGGTCATTATTATTATTATTATTAAATGCAAT
>APFE031631134.1:143189-173117 GCA_000404065.3 Pinus taeda
AGAGAGAGAGAGAGAGAGAGAGAGAGAGAGAGAGATGGGGGAAGAGAGAGGGAGGTAGGAGAGAAAGGGAAAGAGAGGAAGAACAAGACATATAACATGAGAGAGACGAGGAGAGTGATGGGGGAAGAGAGAGGATTGGAGGGCAAAGAGAGAGAGAGAGAGAGGGAGAGAGAGAGATGGAAGATGAGAGAGGGAGGTCGGAGAGAAAGGGAGCGAGAGGAAGTACGAGAGAGCGGATTTGAGAGAGAGGAGGAGAGAGGGATGGAAAATCTATGATGTTTACTACAATAGCTCGAGCTAAATATTTAAATGGTTTAGGATATAACCTGTCCTTTATGAGAATATGACAAAAAGTAAAAAGGATGACAATAAGAATAGTAGAAAAAAATAGTTTGAGGTTAATCGAAATGAAGACTATTTGTAACTGAATATATTCTTATTATTCACATTTTCTATCATTCACCACTATTACATTGTCACTTTACATTCAAAAATTTTAATTCGTCATTTTTCATCATCAAAGTTATTAACAATATTTATCATCTCAACAAACTCAGGTAACTAAGAAAATTTAAAATTAAAATGACCAGATTAATATGAGACATATTTAGCATATTTAAAATGATTATATTAATATTAGATGAATTTACATATTATTGATAAACTTAATCATATTTTTGTTATATTTTCTTTGGCCGCACATGCATGAAAGTAGCTTAGATCCATGTCAGCTCGAGATCTATTAAGAACTTGCACTTAAAAAAAAGTTTTCAATCTCCTTGAGTGCTTGATAAATCCGGAATTAAGATAGATCTAAACTGGTTTATTTTAATTAAATTTTATTTTTTTCCTTTTATTTTTATAGTCACATAATAAGTTTTAAGATTTTCAAAAAAATTAAAAAAAATAACTAGATTTCATATTCTAGTGAATGCTAACACAGAAACATTGTAAAACTAATTCAATTCCATTGGTGTGCATACATTTCTGCCCAATATTACATAAATTGGTTATAATATTTAACCTGAGCCAGCCAATCATTCAACAGCACGGCAATTTACTTATTAAAACGATGGAATTTTTGTGGGAATAGATTTTTGAGAAATCCAGTCAACTCTAATGTCAACCCTGAAATTGTTAAGGAGTCCATAATTTATAACCGAATCATCACCGATAGGGTTTCGAATAAATGCTTCATGGTTCAAATGAGCCCGGAATAAATACCTATGTTATGGCGTAGTCGTATGGGTAAATGGAGTCGCTACCAGGTTTGACCTGAGTAGGATTACTAAGGACGTTTTTACATTTGTGATCGTGTCGATGTGAGATTTAATGGCTTTTTTGCCATCATGACTCTTTGGGCTGAGTTTTTGGATTTCGCCCTAATTTATGTGCTTAAAGTAAAGGGAATAATTTCAGGGTGGAAAGAAATTAGTATTAGTGGCACTGAAAATTATTATTGTTTAGATTTATTTCAATTCTAAATTTATTAAGTCTCTAGAGGGATCAGATTTTTACAAATTCGATTTGGGAAAAAATAAATATTAATTAAAATAAAGGATCAAATTTCTAGAGATTTGATTAGGGAAAAAATAAATATTAATTAAAATAAACTAATTTAGATTGATCTTAATTTCAAATTTATCAATTGTCTAGAAGGATCAAATCTCTAGAAATTTGATCTCTCTAAACACTTGATAGATTTGAAGTTAAGATCAATCTAAATTAGTTTATTTTAATTAATATTTATTTTTTCGAACAACATAATAAATTTTAAAATTTTCCCTCCAAAAAAAATGAGGAAAAAGTAACTAGTTGCCATATGCTAGTGAATGCTACCAAACACACATGGTAAAACTAATTCGATTCCATTGGTGTGCATACGTTTCTGCCCAATATTACATAAATTGCTTATAATATTTAACTTGACCTAGCCAATCATTCAACAGTGCGGTCGAGTCAACTCTGATGTTAAGGAGTCCATACTTTATAATCAAACTGTCATGGATAGGGTTTTGAATAAATGCTTCATGCTTCAAATGAACCCAGAATAGATTCCTATGTTATGCCGTAGCCGTATCGGTAAATGGAGCCACTATCAAGCTTGACCTCAGTACGATTACTAAGGACGTTTTTACATTTTGGATGTGTCGATGTGAGATTTCATGGTCTTTTTGCCATCGTGACTCTCTAGGATGGATTTTTGCGTTTGGCCCTAATTTATGTGCCTGAGGTAAAAGGAATTATTTCAGGGGGGAGCAAATTAGTATCTGTGGCACTGAAAAACCATCCATGCAAGTGCTCGGAACATTCGATGATGTCAAGTGGGAAGCTCTCGAAACTGGTTTTTCATACGAAAATTTGAAGGCATTGTCATCTCTGGTAATCACGCAGAGGAAGTTAGTTTCGTATTCTATCTTATTTCCATAGCATCAAGTTAGTGGCTTCTAAGCACTTCTTTTAATGATGTAAAGCTTGATTGGTAAATTTGTTAGGGTATGATTTTAGTGTTTTTTCCTAGTGTTGAGCTGAAATATGAGTGATCGTGTTTGATATTGTTTGGTAGAATGGAAATTTCAAGGGTTGTGATCTAGATTACAAAGGTTAAGCGGAGTTATGCTTATTAAGCATAGTTATACTTATTAAGCATTTCTTTTTAGGATAAATTCTAATTTTGGTGCTTTTGTTGGTAGAATTTCTACTACTCTATGGAATAATAATATTTCTATTGGACCATAAATGTTTATTGCTGGGTTTTCTATAAATTTATGTCATTTATTATTTCTTTAACCATTATTAGTGTCATGAGAATTCCCCTTTTTCCTAGGTAGTTGATGGGTAGTTGATATCAATTTTCTCTATAATATTTATTATGTTAACCATAGTAACGCATCTTCAAGAGATGTATATTAAGGGGAAACAAAATTGAAATCAAAGTCTCATTGTTCTTTTATGAATTCCAATTTAGGAATAGAGCATGATTTTCTATCGATAACAAAATTATGGGAAGTATGTATTTTAGTTTGACAGTGATCGTAGATGATTTTAAAAATTTTAATTCTACAATTCCCATGTTGATGAGATAGGTAGGCCAGAAGCCTAGAATTTATAGATCATGATTTGATGCTGAAATCATACGTTGGACTTGATACAAACATAAGACTAGACCACGATTGCTGGAATTTGATTTGAGCAGAAGCTACTAAGCATCTAAAATGGTTTCCCTATAGAATGGTGAAACTAGAAAAGGTAATGCCCATACTACTGCAAAAGTTAGTAGAGGGTTTTCAATGTAACCTATACTAAAGTGTTGCCTCGAAAAATATTCATGGTTGCTAAGAATGAACATCTTGACTGTCTACTTTTGATATTATGGAGCCATCTTGGGAATATTTATAAAAGAAACTGTATAAGTAGTCTTGCCCCTATCATCTCATAACTCGGTTTAATAGGTGGTATTTGAATTAGATGCAGGGAATGCTACCTGCCTCCAAATTATCTGTGATTGGAATTATGTCAAATACTTAATAATGTTTTTATTTTGATTTATTTATGGAAAATATATGTAGCTATACTAAATCTCACGAAAGCTTGACCTTCTCTCCATCGTAAGAGAGCCTAATTAATAAATCATGTATTGATTCCCTAAATGGAGTGCAACAATAACTTAATAGTTGAGTGATTGATCAATGCAATAAGCGCCTTGATTCCTAGCCTATCCAATTGTTAACACGATAAAAGGGTAGTTTTTCTAAGGAAGGCATGCACCTCATGATATGGTTGACCAATCTCAAATTTTACAATGAAACAACATAAAAATTTGTTATTGCATGCAATGCTACATTGGGAGACTGTAGATGAATGTTCTTCTGAATGAATCCCTCTACTATTTGATGGAATGTGAGAGGGATGATGACCCCAATTCATAAGATGCTCATGAGATATGTAATGAAAATATCTAAACATGATGATGTACTCCTCTAGGAAGCCAAAACTTCACCTTTCATGCTTCAATTTGGGATGACGATGTCTCAAGTGAATCCATGGATGTAGGTAGAGGTAGAGATACATGTGTTTTGGACATGGATTTTCTCTACGCCATTGAAGGTTTTTTTGTTTAAGAGTATAGATGAAGAGATGTCCATGTCTTCAAACTGAGCTTGCAATTTTTTTTAGAAATTTTTTGTATGGGCACATGATTTCTTTTCATGCTAGTGAATTAGACACTGTTGAGTATGTTCACAGGAAAATTGAGTTAAAAACTAGGTTTCCTATGTACATACTATGACTCAAGTATGGTGGAAAATAGTTGTAGTATGTCCATACCATTATAAATATATTTGATAAGAGTTGGACCACTTCTTTATTTCACTGTTGAAAAAATGAATTCTTGGTAGTCTCCTATGGCATTGTTTATATTGATTTTCTTGGATTTTAAATCAGTTTGAAATTCAATGGTTTGATGGCCACTAAAACTACTTAAAAATGTATTAGAGCTACACATAACTAACTTATTTTTTACCATTTGATGACCCAAATTGATGTAGAAACTTGTTCATATATATGACTATGAAAAATTAAACCACTAATTAAGAATGAATTTTGATGCCAATATCTTTGTTGGAGTTTTGTTGCAATGTTTACACTCATGATTTGCTTGTGTCGATTTTTTGAAAACAAGTGCTTTTAGATTTATTTCATAAAACTTTACCTTTCCATGTCAACATACTCTTTCTTTTCTAAGGGGGTCTATATAGTTTGTCTAAAGACTTCCCATTTTTTCCTTTGGCCCTTATTGATGACAATGTTTGGTGAGGGTGGGAAATGAAGGGAAGCGAAACTCCACAAATGATGCATATATGCAAGAATTTTGTTGCTAATAAACAAGAATGTGTAGGAGTCAATTTTCGTTACAATGGTGGAGTACGTGAAGAGGGAGTATAATGGTCGCCTTTTCTACATGAAGGAAAGAGTAAAATAACTTATTTGTATGTTTTAGGGTTTATAGCATTAAAAGTTTGATGGAGATGAGATTTGTTAAGAAGACATGGTAATAAAAGTACTTTTTGTTCGATTACCTTTTTTAATGGGAGGTGAGGGCTAATGAATGCATTTATTTGAGTTTTATGTGTGTCTCATTATCCTCAACAAGTTTTTCCCAACTATTATTAATGATTTCAGTTTATATCATTATTGTCTAGTTGATGGTCTACAACTACATTTGTCAACATCTTTGTATGTCTATGATTTTCCTCAGGATATGTTTAAAGGATATTTAGATATGTTTTGATATCTCCATCTACGTTTTTTGGAGCAACTTTGTATAGGATATTTGTGTCATCAGTGTTTGGTAGTTTGTGCTATTATATTCATTTCTTGCTGATATAATAAGCTGGACTCTTAGATAGCTATTTTTGGTAAATGTGGAGATCCCCATTTTAATTGTAATTATTCTACCAGAATATGTTGGCTTACGTTTCCCTACTAGGCTATCAGGAAGTTAAAACATCAAATTTTAGGCAAGGTCTCTTTGGTTTGATTGTTTTTGTTGGATGTGGATGCAATGACCTTGCCATTATTGGTGTGTAGAGGATTACAATTTTTTTAAGTCTAATAAATTTACTGAAAAATAAGTTTGGTTAAAAAAATAATATATGAATTTGTGTGATTAAATTTATAATGTGAGAACAAAAAATAAAAACTTAGTGTGAATGTATATCTAATAGTCACACAATTAGTTGTATTTTCTTGTTTGTGTTGGCTAGGAAGGTGGGTCTACCCATGAGTTTTGAACTTGTGACCTTATCATCAAGGAGGCCTTCATTTGAGATTTAAGTTGATTTTTAATTCTGATGAAGTTCATCAATGTGTAAAATTGCACCAATACAAGGTTTGTCGAATACATTTATTTATCTTTTTGTACTTTAGAGCTATGATTCATGGTTTATATTTAGACAGTACTTTGATAAATATATAAGCATGTTTTAGTGATTAATATATGTCCTTGAATTATTAGATATTTTAATGAGAGAGAACATTGTGAAGAATTAAAATATGGATTCTAATTATTCTGTAAATCATTTTGTGAAAATGAAAAACACAATGTGATGTATAAATCATGTGTTGGTGATTAACATCACCAAAACATTAAGGAGGCCTTAACAACACTCATAATCATTGACTATTCAAAACCCTATTTGCCATACCATTAGTTGTTATTGTAGGGTTTAATTCATTTTCAATTCTAATGAAGTTCATAAATGTATAAAAATTCATGAGTAGGGGGGTTGTCAAGTATATTGATCTATCTCTCTAATATTTCGATCTAGGATGTAAGATAATCATGTATGTCTCTCTTCAGGTTTTGTCTACTTAGGGAAGAAAAATAAAGGTTGAGATCAACACCACTTTAGATTTTAGGTTGGTGAGATCTTTCGTCTACTCTTCACCCTTTCTTCCAGCCCTTCCCCCTCCTCCCGCAAAACCCTTAGTGTGTGGATCGACCTCCACTATACATTTCAGGATTTGTTGTGCTAGATCCAATTATAAACACCATATACATTACCAATCTAGGTCCCGATGTGAAACTCATTTTTTAGAGTGTAGTACTCTATATGTTTTCTCAAGAGGCTTGTTGGGTGAAAATATGTTCGTTTAATTCTGTTGTAGTACTTGCCCAACTATTTAATTTGTCAATTCGAAGTCCGTAGACTTACGAGACACATGCACTATATATGAAAGACTGAAGTGGAACTAATTTAATCTAAATTACTACAATCAAATTAATCTAAGAAGGCATTGAAACATTAACTATGAAAGCAAGAAATTGCATAAAGCAAAAGCAATACAACATGTGAAGAATTGAATGACAAACAACATATATGAGCTCACAACAATAAAAATATCTTAAATTATATTACAAGAACCAAATTACAAATCATGAAAGCATAACAAAAGAATATGAATCAAAGTTAATCTCCATTCTCCATTATTCATTATTCATTCTTCCTTATTAAAATGAAGAGAGAGCACTCTCTTATATACATGAGGAAGATAACCTTCTCATAATTACATATCCAATATTCTCTCAAGCACTCTCAACTAATTTCCCATTATTACAAGATATGATCCCACAAATCTCTCAAGCATTTTCAACTACTTTCCCATTGTTACAAAATATGATCCCTTTGGATCCTCCATAAATCTCTCACATATCTTGGATAAGATATGCCAACCAAATCCTCCATGATTTTCTGCTTAGGAATAGGCTTGCATAATTATCTCCTTAATATGGTGGAGGAGATATGGATAAGTCTCTTGGAATTAATTCTTCACATATTTCCCACACATCACAAAAATCAGATATTCTTGAGATATAAATAAAAAATATGTACTTTTTCTAATATTTAATCATAAATTCACTTGTAATGCAAAAATGAATAAAATGGAAAATAAGAAGGTGAAACCCAAATGTATGTATGAAAATGATATGATAAAAGGTTAATGGGATGATGAAATATAAGGAATAGTGAAGAAAAAGGTGGATGAGAATATGACATTTCTGAGTCCCAACATCCTCCCCAACTAAACTTGTTGCATGTCCTCATGTAACCATGCATGGGTCTCTTTAAGAACATTTGGCATCTTGAACTTTGGCTTTACATGATGATGTCTTTTAATAATGAATGTTTCTAGGATATGTGAAAGACATGAGTAACAACTTACATTTTCTTATGGTTGGTTCCTGTGTGACAACCATGAATACAAAGAATGTTGGTTCTTTTGTTAGCAACATTCATTTGGTTTTCTGTTCTCTTTTCTTCATTAATAATGTAATCGCTCACTGGAAATCATAATGTGCATAAGAAAGCCCTCTTATAATATTAATGAAGCATGCCAATATTGCGTATGAAGCAAAGTGCAACAAAGTATCATTGGAAAATAAATGTTGGTGAATGGTAAATGAGAAAAAAATGGAGTGATAGTGGTGAAGAAATGGAATCATGGAAGTGAATATGTAGTGTGGTGAAGAAATGGAATCATGGGAGTGAATATGTAGTGAATGTAGTTCTCCCCCCCTCAACTGAATTGGTTGCATGTCCTCATGCAACTTGACATGGCTCATGAAACGAAATGTAGCATGGTGAGGTAATTTTCAAAAATATTCAAGCTAGCATATAAGGAATTGCATGATTAAAGATTAGAAAACAACATACCTCTACTTACCCAAGAATGATGAACTATGCAATAGGAATGTAGCTGCTGCTGCTGCTGGATCAGGAAAATGTGACTGATGTAACTGGATCCTAGGAAATGAAGGAATCTGAACTGCTGATGCTGAATCATGGAAAAGATAATTGCTGAAAGTGGAACTATGGTACTCTCATAGATCAGAATGCATGATGTTGTAACTGCTAAGGGAGTCGTGAAAAAGTGTATAGTCTTCACCCACTACAAACCTGATGGTACAATTCTAAACATGCGAATGAATGTGTCGATGTCGAGCATGAATAGAAATCATTGGATTAACGGCCATTGATGCATGCCATCAACCAATGTGAGGCAAACTCACCATTGATGTCGATGAGTGCCAAGGTACTAGAGTACATCTTGCAAAGTGCAAATGGATGTGTCAAGGTCGAGCCACTTGCAAGATCTAAAGATCAAGGGACATTGATGTATTCCCATGATCGCCAGTGAGAGAACTTGCCATTAAGGCATGTAGGCCTCTAGGTACTCAAAAGGAACTCTAGTCTATTTCCCAGATAAGGTGCTGATGTCGATGGGGCAAGACTTGTTGAAAGGTGGGCCTTAAGGAATCCCACATTAGTCAATGTGAGTTTGTACAAAAAGATTTTGTAGGACTATAAATGGAAAGAAACCACGGATAAGCAGTGTGGATCATCATGGTGAGGAAAGCAAGGCAATGTAATCATGGAAAGGGAATGAGTTTTATTCAGAAGGCAAACTAGAAGGAAAAAATAAACTGAAAAGGATAAAGGGATGCATACGATTCAGAAAAATAGGCGTGCATGAAGTCGTTAAAGATAAGGAAATGGAAGATGCGCTGCAACAAAAAGGATGGTGTAGGTGTTTGGAAGGAAAAAGGGGAGTAATCATGACACAAAAGGATTTTTGTGTAGTGGAAAATGTCATGATATGTGTAGTGAAGAATTATTTCCTTCAAGCATCCAATGATGCATGTTTCATTGCGATTTCGAAAAATCACTTTTGCATGAGATTGTCTTCAACTCTGAGCACCATTCCTGCATAAAATTTGTCACCTTTATCTGCCATCTCCATTGATCATTCCTGTATGAAGTGACTCAAAAACAAATTAGTTGATTTTCAAGAATTTATGAAATGTCCATTTTTTTTTTAGTTATTTGTCACACTAATTGTGGATGAAAAGGGTGTTGCATTGTAATGTTGAGCTTTTTGCATAACCTTCTCGTTGACCTACACAACACCAATCTCATTTATCTTGTTAGTATATGCATCCTAACTTTTGCCCACAAATTCAAAAAATCCAACATACTTTTATTCCCCCCCAACTAGAAATATTGCATGTCCCCATGCAATGTACTCATTGATTGTGCAATACTTTTTCAAAATGTTTTTATTGGTTTGCAGGAGAATGGATTTAAACATTTGAAAAGGCTTTTGTATTTCTTAGGGAACAAGTAGTTAGTTGATGAATGAATGAGGGCAATTTTATTATTATTATTATTATTTTATTTTATTTTTTAACAACAAAAATCGCACTTTCATGGTGATTGAATAAGATAGTGCAAAGTTCAACAAAACCAACCAATACTACACATAGCATCATATATAAGTCTGAAACCAGAGATAATTTTTGTTGAGAATATTTATGAGACGGAGTCTTGAGGAAGCCAACATTACACGTTTTCACTCGGGTGCCACTTAATGCTGCATCCAACATTTGGCTTTGGTGCAAAATTTATTGGTTGGTGAATGAGTCTAGTTGCTGTATCTGTAAATCAACTAAATAAAAAGACGAATCTAATATAATACTTACCTGGAACCATTGTTCGATAAAGCTTTGATAGGCACAGTTTCTCTCACTCAGATCATATTGTAACTCATGTTCTTCTACTCCGATCTCTTGTTCTTCTTCCTCGATCTCCTGTTCGAATGATTGTTCACCATCAGATACGCAGGATTCTTCAGATGTGGAATCTTCGTTTATTTCTTGGGGAGTAGTTGAACCTTTAATTCTTGTCAAGATCTCCTCTTCCAAGGAAGAAGAGATCCCGTCTTCTGCTAGGATCTGAGTGAGTAGTTCCAAGCTGAAGCTCATTGTTAAACCATGTTGAAAGAGATTCTAAAAACAAAAAAAAAAATCAGCACACTAAAAATTGAATGAAAAGCAAAAGGACCACAGAAATAATCTTGAATTCAATACTCAATTAAACCCTCTTACAAGGACTGCTCATTAATTGATTAATCGAATACTTCAATTACAACCATGAACCATGAATTCATCAAACACTCTTCACAGTTGCAAAAATCAAACACACTTGCAGAAATTGAAATTCACACTTGCATAAATGTAAACACACCCTACATGCCCTGATCCATAAGAGGTCGAGCACATTACGGTATCTCGATTGCGATGCATAGGTTGTTCCCCACATCTTACCGCCTTAACACCTCGGAGTTAGGAACATGTCTAAACACACTTGCATGAAAAATCAAACTAAACTTCAATCCATCGTGCCTCCCCGGCAACAGCGCCAAAATGTTGGGTGAAAATATGTTCATTTAATTCTGTTGTAGTACTTGCCCAACTATTTAATTTGTCAATCCGAGGTCCGTAGACTTATGAAACACATGCACTATATATGCAGGACTGAATTGGAACTAATTTAATCTAAATTACTAGAATCAAATTAATCTAAGAAGGCATTGAAACATTAACTATGAAAGTAGGAAATTGCATAAAGGAAAAGCAATACAACATGTGAAGAATTGAATGAAAAACAACATATGTGAGCTCACAACAATAAAAATATCTTAAATTATATTACAAGAACCAGATTACAAATCATAAAAGCATAACAAAATAATATGAATCAAAGTTAATCTCCATTCTCTATTATTCATTATTCATTCTTCCCTATTAAAATAAAGAGAGAGCACTCTCTTATATACATGACGAAGATAACCTTCTCATAATTACATATCCAATATTCTCTCGAGCACTCTCAACTAATTTCCCATTATTACAAGATATGATCCCACAAATCTCTCAAGCATTTTCAACTACTTTCCCATTATTACAAAATATGATCCCTTTGAATCCTCCACAAATCTCTCACATATCTTGGATAAGATATGCCAACCAAATCTTCTATGATTTTCTCCTTGCATAATTATCTCCTTAATATGGTGGAAGAGATATGGATAAGATATGCCAACCAAATCCTCCATGATTTTCTCCTTAGGAATAGGCTTGCATAGTTATCTCCTTAATATGGTGGAGGAGATATGGATAAGTCTCTTGGAATTAATTCTTCACATATTTCCTACACATCACAAAACTCACATATTCTTGAGATATATATAAAAAAATGTATATTTTCTAAATATTTATCATAAATTCACTTGTAATACAAAAATGAATAAAATGGAATAAGAAGGTGAACCCAAATGTATGTATGATATGATAAAAGGTTAATGGGATGATGAAATGTAAGGAATAGTGAAGAAAAAGGTGGATGAAAATATGACATTTCTGAGTCCCAACATCCTCCCCAACTGAACTTGTTGCATGCCCTCATGCTACCATGCATGGGTCTCTTTAAGAACATTTGGCATCTTGAACTTTGGCTTTACATGATGATGTCTTTTAATAATGAATGTTTCCAGGATATTTGAAAGACATGAGTAACAACTTACATTTTCTTATGGTTGGTTCTTGTGTGACAACCATGAATACAAAGAATGTTGGTTCTTGTGTTAACAACATTCATTTCGTTTTCTATTCTCTTTTCTTCAATGATAATGTAAACACTCACTGGAAATCATAATGTGCATAAGAAAGCTCTTTTGTAATATTAATGAAGCATGCCAATATTGTGTATGAAGCAAAGTGCAACAAAGTATCATTGGAAAATAAATGTTGGTGAATGGTAAATGAGAAAAAAAATGGAGTGATAGTGGTGAAGAAATGGAATCATGGTAGTGAATATGTAGTTAGTGAAGAAATGTAGTGAATGTAGTTCTCCCCCCAACCCCCCCCCCCCCCCTCCCCAGCTTAATTGGTGGCATGTCCTCATGCAACTTGACATGGCTCATGAATGGAAATGTAGCATGGTGAGGGAGTTTTCCAAAATATTCAAGTTAGCATATAAGGAATTGCATGATTAAAGATTAGAAAACAACATACCTCTACTTACCCAAGAATGATGAACTATGCAATAGGAATGTAGCTGCTGCTGCTGTTGGATCAGGAAAATGTGACTGATGTTGTTGTAACTGGATCCTGGGAAATGAAGGAATCTGAACTGCTGATGTTGAATCATGGAAAAGATAAATGTTGAAAGTGGAACTGTGGTACTCTCATAGATCAGAATGCATGCTGCTGTAACTGCTGAGGGAGTCGTGAAAAAGTGTATATTCTTCACCTGCTACAAACTCGATGGTACAATTCTAATCATGCGAATGAATATGTCGATGTTGAGCATGAATAGAAATCATTGGATTACTGGCCATTGATGCATGCCGTTAACCAATGCGAGGCAACTCACCATTGATGTCAATGAGTGCCAAGGTACCCGAGTACATCTTGCGAAGTGCGAATGGATGTGTTGAGGTCGAGCCACTTGCAAGATCTGAAGATCAAGGGACATTGATGTATTCCCATGATCGTCAGCGAGAGAACTTGCCATTAAGGCATGAAAGCCTCTAGGTACTCAAAAGGAACTCTAGTCTATTTCCCATATAAGGTGCTAATGTCGATGGGGCAAGACTTGTTGAAAGGTGGGCGTTAAGGAATCCCACATTAGTCAACGCGAGTTTGTACAAAAAGATTTGGTAGGACTATAAATGGAAAGAACTCACAGACAAGCAGAGTGGATCAGCATGGCTAGGAAATCAAGGCAATGTAATCATGGAAAGGGAATGAGTTTTATTCAGAAGGCAAACTAGAAGGCAAAAAATAAACTGAAAAAGATAAAGGGATGTATGCGATTCAGAAAAATAGGCGTGCATGAAGTCGTGAAAGATAAGGAAATGGAAGATGGGTTGCAACACAAGGATGGTCTAGGCGTTTGGAAGGAAAAAGGTGAGTAGTCATGACGCAAAAGGATTTTTGTGTAGTGGAAATGTCATGATATGTGCAGTGAAGAATTAGTTCCTTCAAGCGTTCAATGATGCATGTTTCATTGTGATTTCGAAAAATCACTTTGCATACTCTGAAAAACTTAGCACCATTCCTGCATAAAAATTGTCACCTTTGTGTACCATCTCCGTCGATCATTCCTGTATGAAGTGACTTAAAAACAAATTAGCTCATTTTCAAGAATTTATGAAATGTCCATTTTTTTTTAAATTATTTTTCGAAGTTACAGTAATTGTGGATGAAAAGGGTGTTTGTTGAGCTTTCTGCATAAGCTTCTCGTTGACCTACACATAACATCAATCTCATTTCACTTGTTAGTATATGCATCCTAACTTTTGCCCACAAATTCACAAAAAATACTTTTATTTCCCCCCAACTAGAAATATTGCATGTCCCCATGCAATGTACTCATTGATTGTGCAAGTTTATTTTATTATTATTATTTATTGTTGTTTTTTTTTTTTTTTTAAATCAAATTCATCTGCTTGCACTGATAATAAGATCCATATTAGTTAACACAAATCGTTGATATGGATGAACAAAGTTTTCCATATACCTTTGGATCTTGGGTGTGATATCTATGACACTTGAAAGGATTGCAAAATGGATGATTATGAAATAGAAGAATCGGTACACAAGCCTCATTGTCTTCCACAAGAATCAAATACATCAAGAATGTATCAAATAGATGCCAATACCTCAAAAACAGATTTAATAAACTGCATCTGAATTTCCTCATCCACCTTTGAAAACAGAGGGACATGTACAAACAGAGATTTGATGCCATGCTTGGCAACATAGCGAAGTGAGTGATAGTAATACATAATTGCAAACAAATCGACCAGCATCATCAGACAGAACAACATCATATCCTTTATTCAGCAAAGCTTGCACAATTTCTTTGGTTGGCAGGGTTGTCTCTATCGCGTGGGAAATGTCACCGTCCTCAAGAAATATGGGAGTCCTCTGAGGTTGCCAGCCCATTTCATCAAGGCAGCGGAAATTGGGATTGGGGGCCTATGAATTTTGCTTCGAACATCCAGAAGTGAGAAAATGGGATTAGAGGGGCCTCCCGTAACTAAAATCCATGTGACAGGATTCACAAAATTTCATGGAGTTGCAGAGAATCCAATGGAGACAATTGTGAACCGGCTGAAGGATTATGTCAATAAACAGGGCTTGATTGATGGAGCCACTCCCAGCAGCTGCAATGTATTGAAGACTGTCGGAGAAGGAATTGTCAGCACTCTCTATGCTCTTTTGGACTCGGCTTTGCCGTCGAATGACGAGACAGGTGCTGAATTTCTGTCAGAGTTTGGCAGTGGAGAGTGGATCATTTGGCTACACCTTAGAGTGAATAGTGGGTTTATTGGAGAATCCTGCAAAGGAAGGAATGTAGCATCGGATGTATGACCAAAATCATATTATGAACGCATTGTCTCAAGTAATGATCAGCAATGTAAATGTTATGCTTCCTGGAGGAGGTTTGGGTGAGTCGCTTATGGAAGTTACCCACTTCCAGACCCATATGGAACTTCATGTGAGTGTAAGCGAAACTTTGTCTGGTCATGCATAAGCTTCAAGACAGTCCCATAGGTAATCTCGACCTGTTGACTTGCTGCTACTACAGGCGAAACCGAATACTAATCCAATGGTAGATCCAACAGGAGAAGTAGGGCGATGATCCCCAGAAAAGAAATACCCATTACGAACAATGTGAAGAGAAACCAAGTCTGGTGCTAAAAGGGCAGCTTAGCGGGTATGGTGTAAACAATCCTAGGACTCCCCGGTTGCCGATGAATAACAGCTGGATTAGCAAGGCGCCGGAGCCACCGTGCCTTTAATTTGGTTATCCAGAGCGGACACAATTGATTTATGTTGTAGGTTCACAACCCAATAAGCACTATTAAATTGAATTTTCTCTGCTTCATTTCCAGCTTTCTCTCATTTATGGGTTTTAAGTTTCAAAGGAGAAGATTTAGGAATATGTGTTTGTGCAGATAAAGAAAAGTGAGTCACCTGCTGGTAGATCGAATTGCGGGGAAAGGATTAGTGTGAAGACAAATAAAAGCGAGTCAAAAGGTGGGAAGGGGTGTTATAGAGGAGAAAGGACTCCATCAATGGCGGATTTGAGTGGGGTGGGTTAAATCACCACCAGGGTTAAGTGCGTTGTCCTCTTCGGGGATGCATTACAAAAACAAATTTATTTATTTATTTTATTTTTATGTTTATTTTTTATTTTTATTTATTTTTTTAATTTAATGAATAACTAAAGTTTAGAAAGAAACTAAACTTTCTCTTAAAGTTTTTTTTTTACAAATGGACATAATGATTTGCATATTGAAATATGTTTTTAATGAAGCATATTGCAAAACATGAATTTATTCTTGAAATTAGTCTAAATCATCCCTATTTTCTGATTCTCGCGATCGCACTAAGCGCGGAGGAGAGCATACTTATTCTAGGTAGAAGCAAAACTGAAAATGAAAACAAACGCTGAAAATGAAAGCCTAGCTACTCTATACTAATTAGAATTTAGAAATTAGTTACGTGTAGTTAAACTTCCAATGAAGCCACTCACGTAGCAGTAACAACAATAGATTCAGTAGCAATTTTTCAAATGAAAAATGAAAATATTCAAGAGTGAATGAGTCTAGTTGTTGTATCTGTAAATTAACTAAATAAAAATAAAAAGACGAATCTAATCTAATACTTACCTGGAACCATTTTTCGATAAAGATTTGATAAGCACAGTTTCTCTCACTTAGATCATATTGTAACTCCTGTTCTTCTTCTCCGATCTGCTGCTCTTCTTCCTCGATCTCCTGTTCGAATGATTGTTCGCCATCAGATATGCAGGATTCTTCATATGTTGAATCTTCGCTTATTTCTTGGGGAGTAGTTGAACTTTCAATTTTTGTCAAGATCTCCTTTTCCAAGGAAGAGGAGATTCTGACTTCTATAAGGATCAGAGTGAGTAGTTCCAAGCTGACACTCATTATAGAACCATGTTGAAAGAGATTCTAAAAACAAAAAATCAGCACACTAAAAATTGAATTAAAAACAAAAGGACCACAAAAATAATCTTGAATTCAATACTCAATTAAACCCTCTTGCAAGGACTGCTCATTAATTGAGTAATTGAATTCTTCAATTACAACCATGATCCATGAATTCATCAAACACTCTTCACACTTGCAGAAAATGAAATTCACACTTGCATAAATGTAAACGCACCCTACATGCCCTGATCCATAAGAGGTCGAGCCCGTTACGGTATCTCGAATGCGATGTGTAGGTTGTTCCCCACGTCTTACCGCCTTAACACCTCGGAGTTAGGAACATGTCTAAACACACTTGCATGAAAAATCAAACTAAACTTCAATCCATCGTGCCTCCCTAGCAACGACGCCAAAATGTTGGGTGAAACTATGTTCGTTTAATTCTGTTGTAGTACTTGCCCAACTATTTAATTTGTCAATTCGAGGTTCGTAAACTTACGAGGCACATGCACTATATATGCAGGACTGAAGTGGAACTAGTTTAATCTAAATTACTGAAATCAAATTAATCTAGGAAGGCATTGAAACATTAACTATGAAAGCAGGAAATTGCATAAAGGAAAAGCAATACAACATGTGAAGAATTGAATGACAAACAACATATGTGAGCTCACAACAATAAAACTATCTCAAATTAGATTACAAGAATTAGATTACAAATCATGAAAGCATAACAATAAAAGATGAAAACTAAGAATTCTTTCCATTATTCATTATTCGTTCCTCCTTATTAAAATGAAGAGAGAGCACTCTCTTATATACATGAGGAAGATAACCTTCTCATAATTACATATCCAATATTCTCTCAAGCACTCTCAACTAATTTCTCATTATTACAAGATATGATCCCACAAATCTCTCAAGCATTTTCAACTACTTTCCCATTATTACAAAATATGATCCCTTTGAATCCTCCACAAATATCTCACATATCTTGGATAAGATATACCAACCAAATCCTCTATGATTTTCTCCTTGCATAATTATCTCCTTAATATGGTGGAGGAGATATGGATAAGATATGCCAACCAAATCCTCCATGATTTTCTCCTTAGGAATAGGCTTGCATAGTTATCTCCTTAATATGGTGGAGGAGATATGGATAAGTCTCTTGGAATTAATTCTTCACATATTTCCTACACATCACAAAACTCACATATTCTTGAGATATATATAAAAATATGTATATTTTCTAATATTTAATCATAAATTCACTTGTAATACAAAAATGAATAAAATGGAAAATAAGAAGGTGAAACCCAAATGTATGTATGAAAATGGTATGATAAAAGGTTAATGGGATGATGAAATGTAAGGAATAGTGAAGAAAAATGTGGATGAAAATACGACATTTCTGAGTCCCAACAGATGGTTCTCTGCAAGAGTTTTGAACTCTTGAAACTGACCAAATACCTCACCCTTGGTCTTTAAGAAGTTTATCCATGTCTTCCTAGAATAGTCATTTATGAATGTCACAAAGTATCTAGACCAGGTGATTGTTTCCACTGACATATGACCACATATATATCAATGCACCAAATCTAATATCCACTTGGTCCTAGTCTCACTATGAAGAAACGTTACCTTGGCATGCTTGCCACCCTTTGCACACTCCCTCCTACTTTACACCGACCTCTAAAAAACCTATAACCACCCTCTGTAACATAGGAATATCCTTGTAGTGTAGGTGTCCCATCCTTCTATGCCAAAGCCCATTCTAGATATCACTCTCATGTACAAGAGCCTTCACTGGTTTGTCTTGTCAATAGATATAGGTTGTTCTCCTTACTCCCAATTACTCACCTCTTGCTAGGATCAACTCCTTTTGGCCCAAAATTTACTTCACCTCCTGTGAAGCTAACCTCTAGTCCTTTTTCATCCATGGGCAAAATTGATAAGAGATTCTTTTCCAAACCTGATACAAACATCGCTTGGTTCACCTTCATGCTACGCACTTTGTTCGTCTGAAACTCAATGCTACCAAAGCCTTCTATTATATACATGGTATTGTCTCCAAGCTCCACATGTAGGTATCTAGGCTCTTTGGCCATGTTGGTGAAAATATCACAAGATCTTGTGATGTTATGAGATGCTCCATTGTTAACAAACCATGCCCCTCTCATAATAGTGTCAGTAAGGCATGACACAAAGGCAAATTTCTTCTCGAACTATTTAGCCAAATCATCCATCCCTGTGGTGACTATGTTTATGGTGTTGGTTAATCGGCTAAGACTAACAAAGTCTCCCTGATGTGAAGTTCCATTTAGACTTCACATAGTTTGGGATAGGAGCCCCATCCGGTTACCATTGTAAGTGTGTTTTTCTCTTGGGTTCAAATGTAGAGATAAGCGTGAGACTAAATGCAATATGTTAGAAGGATAAGAACAAGATCAACTCTCCATTGATGGCTTGCAAAACATGATATAAGAACATAACAACAAGATCATGAGAAACAACATGCCTTAAGGAAGCATCAGATAGTTGAAACTAAGGCACACACAAAGGGGAGGTGCTAGCAATTGACCACAATTTAGTTCACAATCAACCACTGACATTAACATTGAATTGAGAGCAAAGATTCAAAGTCAACACACAAGTTGCATGAAAATGAATTAGTTCATAAACATGTAACCAATGTGTAAACCACATGAATACATAATTGAAATACCAGATAGCCAATATAACAATAGAGGAATGCATGAGAATCAATGCAAGAACAAAAAGGCTTCTCATTAATATTGTTGCCAATTCAAATACATGTACAACAAGCTCGTCAAAACCCAATAGTGGGACAAAATTAGTTCATATCATCTTCAGAACATAGCACTAGCCTCATAATCCCTCCACCTATAGGCTACCAAGGGTGTGGTCTTTCAGCTCCTCAAGCACAAGATAACAATCCTATAACTAGCCTAGATTAAGTGTTAAAACTCATTTTACTTGAGGCACGAGGTTATATTTATATAAATGACGAGGGTGAATTGATGGGCCTCAAAATTATACATAAATTAAGGCCCATCTACCCATCCTTCAGCACATTAATCCTCTCTTTCTGCATTAGATGACATATTTTAAACTTTAATATGTTCATTAGAAAGGTTTATGAATGATTGCATATTTGTGCCTAATATTATTTATTTTTGAAGAATATTGTGAGAATATTAGGCAAATTATGAAGATTTTGAGGATGATATAATCTAGGGACTTGCTCCCTACTACAAGAGGATAAATATTGGATAATAAATGAACAAAATATCATGAAATCATTGATAAATTTTGGAGCTCTAGTGATTGAGAAAATCTAGTAATGTGTTCAGTGTCATTTAATGCAGATTCCTAGTGTTGGGAACCATATCCACTATTTGAGGGGTTTTGGAGGGGAAAGCTTCCTCCTTTCAAGGAGAATGCTCCCTCATCATTTTGTATAAGTAGCAATTTGAATTTTCCTCCAGAGGCATGTTTTTCTTAGTCTTCTTGTGGAGAAAACTTGTATTTTTGCAGCTCCACTTTCATTTCTAGGAGGGATGTAATTGGATTGATTCAAATAATGAAGTTTGTTGCCATTTTTAGCTTCTAAATCTTGGTCTCCTTCATAGGATTTTGAGTATCCTTCGGCTAGGCCATCCCAGGAGTCTCAGAGCCCTTTTTTATAATTTACTTTTCTTCTTTTCACTTCTTATTCACATGCATCTCTTATTGTTGTTTTTCTTATTTATGCATTTAGTATTGATGCTTCTTTTGATGTAGGATTGGGTTAAATGATTGAAGTAAGTTATTTTTGAGGTTATTCACATAGTCACAAGAATTATGCATCCTTAGAATAACTTTGAAAATTCGTCTTCATCATTGAGCTGCTTGGATTGGGTTACTAGTTCATGAATCTAGAATTTATGGAAGTCCTTGTAGCAAAATAGTAGTAATTTTGTGCTATTTTTTAGAACATGTTAATGAGCTTCATTTGAGATTATTCCAATTTCATTAGATCATAAAAAAATTCAATTCAATAAAAAAGTTTACCCCATTTCATTATCACTTGATTAAGTTAGGCATTTGATAGGTTAACTAGCTCACTAGTTCTTGAATTTCCAGATTTTAGACTAGTAATTTTCTGCTATTTTTTAACACATGTTAACAAGGGTATTTTGGAGTGATTCTACTTGGAATGGAGACCTAAGACATCCCAATTCAAAACAAAATTTGTCCCATCCCATTTTCATTTGATCTACTTGGTCATTCGGTGAATTATCTGCTCCTGTAGCAATTATGTTTTCTCATGTAGCACCTCATGTAGCACTCCTGTGGCCCTCCTGTAACATGTGCAAACTTGACTAGATTTGCTCCAAAAGTTGGTTTTTTGTCTCTTAGGATTGAATAATGACCCCCAGGTATGATTTTATGATTAGGGGAAGCTCCTAAGCCAATCCAACCCTTCTTTTTATTCACTGCAAAAATAGGGTAGACTTAGTTTCTTTATCACAAGTATGATTCAAGTAGGTTATTGATTTACAAGCAAGTGTGAAATAGGTAGATGACACATGCAATTTTGATTAGTAGTTTTATGAATTATGCAATATAAAATAGTTTTTTCTTTTTGTAAGTAGATTAAATTTTGTCCTTTCATGATTTGATTAGTTAGCATTTACAAGTTGGGCAAATAACATTTCCATTTTTTGCAAATAGAGTAACAATTACATTTTTGCAATTAGTTTAGCCTTTGATTTCATGACATTCACTCCATTACATCATATCAACAAAAGAATGACACATTGTATGTTGCACATATAGTTTCAATACCTATTAAGTTTGTATGAACCCCGAGTTGATAATTAAATTTGGTAGCCTTGGGAGTTGCAACATTCTTGTTGCAATATTGGGGCTTATCACTTTTTGGCGCCGTTGTCGGGGAGGTGTCAAAGTATTCATTGGTTTCTTCCCTAACTGATCCATTTCTACAAAAACAAAAAGATGCATTAGACATACTTCATTTCAGAAAATTGTATTGTATTAGCATTCATATTCAAAAAAATTATAGAAACATAAAAGAAATTACTTCTCCAACAACGCCCATTTGATCACGTGGTGCAGCAAGAGCCACATCACCATCCACTTTCGTAGGTAGAAGAAGAAGAGGTGGCAAAGAATGTAGAATAAATGGATGGATATGATGACAATGAAGAAGATCCTCCTGGATTTCCCATTCAAGATATTGATTTCAGTGTGCATATGAAGAAAATCCCTCCATCTTTCATTCCCAACTTCCATGGTATGAGGTCAGAGGATCCGGAAACCTTTCTCTTTGAATTTGAAATTGTTTCTAGATTTCATGGTTACTTATTAAACACTCAAAAATTGAGATTGTTTCCAACAACATTGAAGGATAGAGCTCTTAAATGGTTCACGAGTTTAGGGACTAATTCAATAAGATCATGGAATGATATGCAAAAGATATTTCTAGAAAAATATAAAGACTATGATCTTAAGCAAGAAATATTTAGAATGACTCAAATAGAAGATGCGAGCCTTGAGGATGTAATAGAGAGATTCATGTATAATGTCAAGAGGGAAAAATTAAATAATTTAGGATCTGACATACTAAAAACCTTCTTACTTAGAACAATTAGGGATCAGTGGATTGATCTCCTCGATCTCATGAGTAGAGGTGATGTATACTAATTATCGTTTGAAGAAATTTATGAAACATGCAAACACATATCAAGAGGAAGGGCAAGAGTAGGTAAATTAGCATCAAGATCGGTAAGTCAAGCTAAACTTGGAAATTTGTTTGATGACTTTAAAACATAAATTCTTAGCAATCTAAGCAGACAAGTAGAAAGGTTAAGATGCAATATGAGGGAAAAGAAGATGTTGATATTTGTGTTGTGCATGCAGAATCACATGCTATTAAATATTTCCCTCATTACCAAGGTTGAAGGAAGTTTACCAAGAGGACACTGGAGCAAGTCAATCACCAAAGCAACTATGTTATGTAGCTCCAAGAGGACCATGGCAGCCTAGTCAACCTAGTATGATGCAAGAACCTAATTCAAAATTTCACAGTTAGGCACATCCATCTCAAAGTAATTGGAACACGCCCTTTCCTTGGAAACCTTGGCCATCCCAACCTTGTGATGCAGGTAAATTCTAAGTGCGGACACAAACAATTCCTCTAGCCCGAGAGAGCGGGTCTAGTCACAAACAAACAATCTCTGGAAGATTTCCTTAGGCTAGAATCAATTAAGAGGCCTACCTCTTAGCATGCTATTCTGCTTGGTGATGACCCTGCTTCTTCGTTTCAACTATCTTTCGTTTCCTTCCTTCGCACACCTAAAACAAGCAAACAACAACAAACAACAAACATAATAACATACAATATTGTATCTAGCCTACTTAACATGTCAAGGAACAGTAAGCCTTAAAGATGTAAAATGACACTTCATGTAGGAAATTAATCGATAGTTGCATTTATATAAATCAAAAAGAGATTACAACTGGTGTCTTGACATTGCTAGTCTCCTCTGACATATTTGGGTTCCCACACTTCTGCTAGCACTTCATGGATAGCCCCAACAATAGAGATTTTAAGGCCTCTTTCCCTCTAGTCTCAAACACACCCAAGCACACTATTCTCCCTCAAATATACACTAGAAAAACTTCAGACTATAGATGTCTTGCTGATTATTCTAACTCCAAACTAAAACTAACTTTTGCTTGGGAAGAAGAGAGGCTTTAATAGCTTGGATGGATGGGAGATGGTTCATCTTCTCATGGGATAAGGCCTTATCTCTTGGATTAGTTCCATAATAATAGGGGAAAGGAGCCCAAACTGACCTCCTCGACTCCATCTGGCCTAACAATTTACTAGACTTCCGTTACGAAGCTTCTAGCGCTGGAAGCTTCAACTCCATCTTTAAAAAGATTTCCAAAAGAGGATCGACGTCACTGAGAAAGGGCTCAGTCCATCCGATTGGTGCTAGGGATAGTGTTAAACCCTGCATATCGGTGTGAGGAGGACATGGGTCATTAGCGTTGGTCTTGTAAAATGGGATAAACAAAATATTTTAGGGAAATGATGTGAACATGTATTGTTCTGCTCAGGAAGAGGGACACAATGGGAGTTTCTTCATGATAGGAAAGCATGTTGGGTGCACTGTAGAGGTCCTCCAAGATCGTAGACGGGGAGTACAAGGACAGTGAAAAAACGCTGTGTAACAAATGCTCCCTAAAGCATGACGGTCGAACTAGAGTGAGGAGTGAAATGCTTTACAGGTGCGTGCGGGGAACCAAAGTTCGTCATCAAAGAACCTGTAAGCAAGAATAGATACATATACATCATTGAAATACTCTGAATAATACATGAATCTTGGTATGGATGCAACCATCCAGGGAATGATCATGTAAATGGATCCAAGGCATGGGCACGACCATCTAGCAGAAAGGATCATAATGAAACCAAGGTATGGTCGCAACCATCCAATAATGAGAAGGATCACATATAACAACTCATGGTATGGTCGCAGCCATCCATATGAAAGAGACATGTATATCAACATGACCATGTCACATCGCCTCACAACCTGGACTTGTGTAATCTTAGCCCAGGGGCTTGCACTCCAAACGACCCAATAAAAGTACAAATCCTAACATGCAAATGAATGTGTTGAAGTCGAACATGCTAAGAATTTGTTTGATTACCGGTCAATGATGTGAATTGTTAACAAGCACGAGAGAAACCACCAATAATGACAATGAATCTCAAGGTACTGGCAGCACAATTCACAAAATGTGAACAAAGGAACTGATGTCGAATGCCCGTGAAATCACCCGATCGAAAGCCAATGATGTGAACTTGTCATCGAGTGCGAAGAACTTTCCATTAGGGCATGCAAGATCTAAGGTACTGGAAGGGAGTCTCTCAGCCAACTTCCTGGATAATGAGTTGAAGTCAACAGGGAGCGATTGTGTCAAAGGAGGGCCATGATGTATCCCACGTCATTGACACGAGACAAAGGGATGAAAAATAATTTCAAGTGATATAGAGAATCATGAGTAAGTGTAACTGCAAAAGGACTAATTCTTGAACATATCAGTGACACGATTTTGGAGTTTGGCAGTTGTTGGATCCATAGGATCGGTGGTCATGATGTCATGGCAGAGATCAATTGGAAGGCAATGAATGAGCGCCCAACCTAGGAAGGTTAAATGAAAATGAGGATATCCCAGCCCGACACGAAGCAAAAAGTGTCATGTTTAAGAGTGATCTGCCGGCACAACTGATCGAATTTCCAAAGTTTCCCCCACCATTTCTGGCAGGTACCCCAATTATTTTTTATCGCAAGCTTGAAGGGGATAGCATATGCTTGCATTGTAAGTTCATCTTTCGGACAAATATGACCTAGTAAGTTTAAAGTTTTAATGAGTTCAACAAAGGTGTAACTCGGTACCTTTTTCATGTTTAGAGAGTTTGAAAAAGACACGGAAAAGAAAACTCCACATGGTCCCTTTTCGTACATTTGTGTCTCTCTAGCCCGAAAAGTTAGAAAACGATACTTGAGAGAACCACTTGACCATTACAGTCAAGGAGTACCTTTTCGTAAATAGTTTATCCTAGCCCGAAAAAGGGGTAAATGTATACAGGGTAAACGATGTTTCGCATCTGTTAGCAAGTTCAAAACAACAAGATCTCGACAATCTTTTCATGTTTAAAAGGTCGGAAAAGTGCTGAAAGCAAACCTCCCCATTTTATTTTCTTTAACGAGTCAAAAGGGAAAATACTCAGCGATCTTTTCATTTGAGTTTTGCAAGTCAAGAAAAAGGATTAAACTGGACTTGAGTACTATCTAAGCATAATACTTTTTCAGATAAAGCCTGTTGCGGGGCTTGTCTAAAATATTTCCCTCATAGTCAATGGGTTCATAGGCCCCTTTCTATAATACACGTTTAACAATATAGGGCCCATGCCACATAGGTTTGAACTTGCCTTTCCCCATCTTATCATTAGCCTAATCGTACAAAAGAACCAAATTGTCCTTAGAAAGGGTCGAAGAGAGATAGACTGATCAAAGTGGGATTTGACCCATTTTTTCTGTGCTTCGATAACCAACACAACAAGATGGCAGCTCTCGTCCAGTAGTTCATTTACAAGAGACGCTCTTCCTGAGGTGAGGTCTCGGGGAGAAGTTCGACAACCAGCTCGAGGGATGGAATTTCACATTCAATCGGTAACGTTGCTTCCAGACCGTAGACTAGCTAGAATGGTGTGAATCCAGTTGCGTCCTTGGTCAAGGTTCGGTAAGCCCACAGAGCTGAGAAGATCATGAGATGCCAATTTGATTTGTGCATCCCAATGGTGCGTTGAAGCATCATGACCAAGACTTTTCTCACAACTTCAACTTGGCTATTGGCCTGAGGGTAGTACGGGGTTAAGCCATCGTGGTGGAAGCCCAATGTAGAGATCAGCTCAGCCATCATGTAATCTCGAAAATGGGAGTCATGGTCAGTGACAATGGCTTGAGGCACTCCAAACCTGGAAATAACGTGATTGAATAGAAATTGAGTTGTCGTCTTACCGTCTGTAGAGTATGTAGGCATCACTTCGGCCCATTTGGTGAAATAGTCCACAACAACAATAATATACACATGCCCCCTGACCAAACGAGGGTTACAGGTCATATAGTCAATGCCCCATTTGGCAAAAGGACCGACGGTAATAATGGGGTGGAGGTGAGCGGGCGGGGCACGCATCTTTCACTCATAAATTTGGCATTCATGACACTTGCGAATAGCAAGGATGCAATCCTTGAAGATGGAGGGCCAAAAATAACCAGCGCGAAGGATTTTTTGAGCAGTAGCATATCCAAACATATGACTGCCACATGCCCCAGAATGGCAGTCATTCAAAACTCTCTCAGCCTCCTCAAGAATAAGACATAGACGAAGAACTGAATGAACACCGACGCAGTATAAAGTATCTCCAATAATAAGATAAGGTTGGGATTGATGACGAATGCGTCAGTGATAATCCTTAGTCAACACAGACCAGAACGTGGATGTTTAGAGATAGACGATGATATCACCATACGATGGGTAATAACGGGGTGGAGGTGAGAGGGTGGGGTGTGCATCTTTCGCTCGTATATTTGGCATTCATGACACTTGCGAACAACAAGGATGCAATCCTTGAATATTGAGGGCCAGAAATAACCGGCGCGAAGGATTTTTTGAGCAGTAGCATATCCAGACATATGACTAGCACATGCCCCAGAATGGCAGTCATTCAAAACTCTCTCAACCTCCTCAAGAGTAAGACATCAGCGAAGAACTGAATCGACACTGATGCGGTATAAAGTATCTCCAATAATATGATAGGGTTGGGATTGATGCCGAATGCATCGACGATCATCCTTAGTCAACACAGACCAGAATGTAGATGTCTCGAGATACACGATGATATCACCGTAGCATGGGTCGACGGTGCTAATAAGAAAAAGAGTCTCGTTCGGAAGCTACTCAATGGAGTCAGCAGGAAGAGATGCAGAAGGAAGGGAGCAAATCAATTCGACAAAAACCAGTGATTTCTTAGATTTGGCAGACGTGAACACCAAATCGAACTCTTACAGGATGACAATCCATTTAGAATATTTGCCCCTCAGCAATTGACAAGTCAGGATGTAGGTCATGGGGTTGCATTCTGAAATCACAGTGGTAGTGCGTAAGAGAATGTAGTGCCAAAAGCGTTAAACAACCTGTACAAAAGCCAAAGCCAACTTCTCGATGTGAGCATAACGCATCTCAGTGTCGAGGAGATTGTGACTGAGGTAATAAATAACATGTTCATTTCCTTCATCATCGTTCTGTACTAGCACCATGGCGATAGTACTAGAGGCTGCAACTAGATAAAGGAAGTAATCTCAATGATAGTTCGGGGGATGCAATAAAGGAGCATTGATGAGGACAATCTTCAAATCATCAAAAGACTTTTGAGCAACCTCATCCCAGACAAATGGGGTTCCTTGCTTGAGCAACCGGATTAACCCTGAAGCTAGCTCAACATAGCTTGGTACGAAACGACGGAGGAAATTGGCTTTTCCCTGCAGACTCTGCAGTTGGTGCAATGAATATGGAGGGGGTAAATTAACTATTTCCTTGACTTTAAGAGGATGAAGGTGAATGCATGCCTTAGAGACAATAAAGCCAAGGAGTCCTCTGGATTCGACGTAGAAGACACACTTATGCGGATTGAGCCAAATATTATAGTGTCGACAACGAAGAATTTTTTTCCAAAGATGACTAGGGTGATCGTGGTGCTTACGAGAATGAGCGGGAAGGTCATCCAAGTAAGTTTAAACGATGTTGCAGATGTCGTGGAATGCATAAGACATCACTCTCTAAAATGTAGCCCCAACATTTTTAAGGAAAAAGGGAAGCTTTTTGTACGCGAAATTACCCCATGGGCAGTTGAAGGTTGTCTTATCTTGATCAGTTAGTGCTGTTAGGACCTAAATCTGCCTTACGCTGAAGGAAGGCAAAATTCAGGGTAGCCACGAACCACGCTCAGTCTGGTAGCTAGCCCTACCAGAATAGGAGAGGGCTCTCTCCGGGTCACACTCAGTAAAAATACACAATAAAGTCTGAGATGACTCATAATGAAATACTGATTTTAGGCTAGGTAAATAAATATGGAAACAAAAGGAAATTTTTGATAAATGGCTAAGTTTCTTGGATGTATGGGACCAACGAACAACATGAGCAGAGAATTTAACACAAAGGCACATATTAGTTCGTGAGGCAAGATAGGCGGAAAGTCTAGCAATTAAATTTGAAATAATGCGAAATGGAAAGATTGTTTAGGAGGGTGAAAAGGGCATAAACACATGAATCCTTTTCAACAAAAGAAGAACACAGAACGTAAAACTTTCCCACAGGCAGAGCAATAAACATGAATTCTACCTTATCTTACTTAGAAAATTTCACTGGAAATGAATATGAATGAACTGTGAAACATAACGAAACACATATGAAACAGAAAGAGAATACATTTGCTACACTCACACCACATGAATCTCATGAACTAGAGCCGCTGCCTTTCATTAATTCTCTGTCAAAATATACAATGAGTAACTGAGTTTCTCTCCCATAGTCTCCCAGAAATTACAACCAACCCTTTGCAAATAGTTTTACATACAATAAATAGACTTTTCCATTGGGAAATGGAACGACCCAAAGCTAGGGAGTTTTTCAAATCATTACAAACTGCAGATGGAAAGCCAACCATTAGTGACAAGTGCAGCGTGACAAAAATGACAAACTGTTTGGGTGACTGCTCTCCTTCCTTTGCCACTTGGATAGAAGCCAACCTTTAGTGAAAATACTTTTTAAACTTTGCCTTAGGTGGCGAGAAAAATGTAGTGTAAAATGAGTGGGCCCACTTGGAGAAAATCGCGAATCGAAATGTTGCAGAGCGGAAGTGATTTTGGCCTTTGGGTCTCTGTGCGCCGCGCCCAAAACTATATGCGCCATGCCACTTTATAGGCGATTTTGAGGTACCTTTTGAAGTCCAAATTGTACACAAGTGTGCTTGTTAGAAAGCCCTACCTATCTAATTTCCAACCCAAGTGGAATTTCTGAATTTTGTGCTCATTTGCCCCTCCAAAACTTCAATCTACCAAGACTGCTTCCTGTGTGTCAAAATAGGGGCAGAGAGGTCACGTTTTGAGTGTTTTTGACCTCCTGGGGACTCAAAACTTGCCTCAGAAGTCATGATTTTTCATGCTAAATCCAAAATGTAAACCTTTCTTGATTTGGAGCTCCCTATCATAAGTGTCGCGCCAGTGGCGCGGTGCATAGGGAGAAAAACCCTGTTTTGTGCACAAAAATTTGTCAAATGGCCAAAATTGCCCAAATTTTTTGAAATTTGGGCTGGAGATTCTCTATGAAGTGCTATGTTGGGCCATCGATGCTTCAGCCAAGATTTGGAGCCGATCTTGCTCTTTTTGCCTCTTTTTCCTTTTTGTCGCTCTCCTCAATTTCGCCTTCAAATTCCTTATTCGAGCCTTTAAACTCATGTTCCGTGCCCTGTAGTGATAAACCATCCACCTCAATAATGTTTTGTCCTTGTCAGCCTTCTCTAGCAGTCTCTCAAGGTGGATGTTGATCCGCTCGAGCCAAGACTCTTAGTCATTGTTAATCTCTTTCTCTAATGGAGTGAGCTCAATCCTCCTATGTTGGACAGGTTCGCGATTCTCACGGATGTTTTGCAGCTCCATGATCTTCTGCTGGTCTTCAAGCTGTTTATTCCTCTGCTCCAAGTACCTGATAATCCACTTAGCCCTCTCCAAATTGAGAGACAAGGCTTGGATATCTGTTTGCTGCTCCTGGATGGTCCTCCTAAGTTTGGCACTCTCCACATCTGTATCATCATCATGAATGAGGATGAAGTTGGCCTCTCGTTCACCTGATGGCCCCTCATCATGCATGGGCCTCTTGCCCCTGTCCTGTACC
>APFE031631145.1:0-10472 GCA_000404065.3 Pinus taeda
TATACCAATGAACACCCATACACATTCATTATCAAAAACATTATACAAGAGAAATGCACAACAGTATAAAGGGAGGGGCAACTCCCTGCAATATGAGTCTGCCCGATATTAATATATTATACAATCTTCACTTTTACAAAGCACAAGTTAAATCTTGGGAAACCCCAAATTTACACTTAGCCAATTTTTCACAACTTTGGCAAACTCGGTTGCCCAGCTCGTCGGCACCTCCGCACGGTCGCCGCATGACTCACCAACCCTTCATTCACCTTGCCGCACGATCGTGTTGTTTTCCCAACTCGAGCGTGCCTCCAAGTCGCCAGACATGGGCGCCTCCAACCGAGACACACCTCCGTCCACAATCTCAACACTTCAGCAAGTCACATGCACACTTGCACGACGGGCGTGGGCTCACCCGAGTCGCTAAGACACCCATGCCAATTCGTCGCACAAACCAGGTGCTCCTTCGTTTCACCTTCGCACAAAGCAGGCGCTCCTCTGTTTCCACCGTCGGGCGCTCCGTCGCATAACCCGGGCACCACACGCTTGTGCATGCCCTCACCCAACCACCGGGCGCTCCTACTCATGCCTTCACCCACAACCGCGCTTCACCGTGCATGACCACCCAAGAACATGCGCATACTTAAATCTGTGCCTTCCCCCTTAGATTCACACACTTGTAGTTATGCGCCTCTCTACATGAGCGAAGATGATCAAGTGATTTGCGATGATGGAATGATAGCCAACGCAATACAACTTATATCAAGTATGGGGCATGGTGGTGGCTTGCCCAGCCGACCTCCCTACACCCATGCTTCATCACATAAGCCCCTACTAACACCAAGTAGGCCTCCATACACCTCCACGCCATATAAACAAGGGAGCTCTCCCTCACTAATGCGCATAAGTCATCTCATTGTTGGAGTAGCTCGCACTTTTTACCATCGCACTTCATGCTGGAGAACGCAGGTCGTTACAAGATCTCTCATATGCAGTAGGGGCAGTTTCCAGATACATGCAGGAGCCACATGAGCTACACTGGAATACTACCAAGTGCATCCTTTGATATGTGCAGGGCACCATCACCTTTGGGATTCACTATGCAGTAGGCATTGCATTGAATCTCCTTGGCTTCACTAATTCTAATTGGGTAGGCGACAGTATTGATCGCAAATCCACCTCTGGATATTCACTAAGTCTAGGGTCTGGCCCTATATGTTGGTCAAGCAAGAAGCAGGCTGTTGTTGCTCTCTCTTCAGCCGAAGCTGAGTACAGAGGAGTAGTCAACATCACCATTCAGGCTCTATGGCTACAACACTTCCTGACTGAGTTGGGCGTCCAGCTCCAACATCCCATTGTCATCTCGTGTGACAACCAGAGCACTCTCAAATTTCACAGGGATCCAATACAGTGACATTAGACGAAGCACATAGAGATCCATATGCACTACATCAGAAACTTAGTACATGATTGTGTCATTGATTCGCAGTTCTGTCCTTCAGTAGAATAGACTGCAGACATCTTCACCAAGACATTCACTGAGCATAAGTTTTGCTCTCTGTGCGATTGTCTTGGAGTGAAGGACACATTTGCTTAGCAACTGCCTTTTCTTCCTCTTTTCCTTTGATCACATTATATTTTGAGGCGGGGTTTTTCCCACGAGGTTTTCCCTCTTTCCTCAATTTTAGTACAAGTTGCAGTATATTTTGGGTGACCTTTGGCCTTAGTTTCCAGGGCCCATTTTCTATTTTTCCCCATAGTGGTGTTCAGGGTGGTGTTGGAAGTACTACACAACTACATGCGGACTCTTAGTTAGAGCATGAGACTACATGCAAGAGTTCTTCTGCATGATTTACTCCCTGATTTGCTCCTTCTTTAACTCCGAAATTGTCTAGTTCTATCTGCAACTTGTTGTACGTGTTGAGTCTTCTCATTGATCACCAGTATGGTGCATTACCTTGGGATCTTCACCCAGTAATGTTATATCATGAGCATTGTAACATATTTTCAAATGAATCATTCTTTTGTTCTTTTGATTTTCTTTTAGTGTTTTTTCTCTGCAAAACTATGTGTTCAACCTTTACTAGCTAGATTCATCTGTGCAGGTTTTTGTTGGAAGTACTACACACCTACATGCAGACTCTTAGTTAGAGCATGGGACTACATGCAAGATTCTTTCTGCATGATTTACTCCTTGATGCTTCTTCGTTAGTTTTTCTGCATGATTTACTCCCTCATTTGCTCCTTCTTTAACTCTGCAATTCGCTAGTTCTATCCGGAACTTGTTGTAGGTGTTGAGTCTTCTCATTGATCACCACTATGGTGCATTACCTTGGGATCTTCACCTAGTAATGTTATATCATGAGCATTGAACCTATTTTCAAATGAATTATTCTTTTGTTCTTTCGTTTTTCTTTTAGTGTTTTTCTTCTGCAAAGTTGTGTGTTCAACCTTTACTAGCTAGATTCATCTGTGCAGGTTTCTAACATATTTACAGTCGGCAAGACTTATTAGCCTCCTGCGCCGCAGCTAAGAGGCTGTATACACTCACCATTAGATTTATGTAAATAGATTATTTAAAAATGAGTGTATATATTTTCTGCAGATGAACATGCATCCAAGTTAGATAACATCATTAAATTTAAACAAATATATTATCTAACTACCGTACAATTTGAATAACATCATTTAAATCTAAACAAATATATCATCCAAAAATGGGCATAGCCTTGCGCATTGCTGATTGCCCAAATATTAGGGAATTGGATGGACATAGGCACCGTCAATTCCAATTCGCGAATATTCAAAGAATGAGCGAGACTTAAGCTCAGGGACTCTTGCCTGGCTTGCCTGGCCTCGGCCATCCCAGACGTGATGAAAGAAGGGGATGAACAAAAACGAGTCTGTTTACGTAGCTCCCCCGGAAGGGATTAAAAGACAAGGAGAAAACATGCACGCAATTTTCAACCTGGATAACCCACGCCACACATTGTGAAAGAACCGTATGATTAAGAATGAGTCTGTTTACGTGACTATGAAATATTCAGATGATGGGATCGAAAGCCGTGGGCCCTTTGGCTCTTCTTTTGATTTCAGAAATAATTTGACCGACATAAGTGAAGTTTATTTTATTTTTTAATCTGATATCAAAGTATTTCCTAAATCTAACATTCGGATAAGATCAAACACTAAAATATTACCGGAAAAAATCATACCTCATAACCGAGGATGTTGAGGTTAGGGAACTATATCTGCGTAACCGTGTGAAGAAGCAGTTTGATTATTTCCAAACATATTACAATGGAGTGATGCGATCCCCTGGTACGAAAAACCTAGCCATAAAACAAAGCGCCAGAAATCTCAGTTCGATTTTTATATTTTCGATACGATATATAATATCGCATAAATCTTAATCGACATCTATAAATACGTCCTCCAACGCAATTCCATAAAGTTTTTGTACAAACACAAAAGTCAGCCACTGATTTAGACTACTGTCTGTGTCGTGGGATTGATCGGATGCACAAACGGATAACCGATGCTTCACTTACTTCTACCGAACGCAATTCAATCAATTACATGTAGAAACAGCCAAATACACCATTGACATTGTTCAGGAAATTATTATTTTTATTAATCATTAAATTGCTTTATTATTTTAATCAATCATTAAACTGCTATTTGCGTTGGATTTGCTTATATTTGGAGTTTGTATGTATTTCTTTAGAAAAAAATAAAAAAATTCATTGAATTAAAAATAATACAAATTAAAATTAAAATTAACCTTATATATTATAATATATAATATATATAGATAAAATTACAATAAAATAGTGAATCAATAAATGATTTTATTATTTTTATTATCTTTTACATATTATTAGGATGGGTTTACCATGCAGTGATATGAATGGAGTTGAGCTTTTATGTGTCATTGCTATGTTATTTTTTATGAATGTCTTTCCCTTGAGTGCATTTAAGGAGCGTCACCTCCTGAGGTGGGAGCAGAAGGCCTCTTAGCAATTGCATGTTATAGGTGTTGGCTATGTTCATAAACCCTTCATCATGTTCTATGTGTTAGGCTGGTGGCTCAACCTTCACGCTCTCCTTTTACGTTTTTTTTCATTTGTTGTCCTCACTCACCATGTGCTTGCACTCTTGCCTTGATGTCTAGGTGCATTCTCTCTCATGTTTATCTATGTGTTTCCTTCTATGTTGTTATCATTCTAAAAAGGGGAGGGCATTGTTCTTCATTTCACACTAATATAGTATGATTGACAATTTGTAATGGATTCTCCCTTTCATGGCTACTTTATGCAACTCCTTTGTCACTTGGTGTGCGTCCACGTGATGTCTTGTTGCCTTCAATAGCCATGATGCATTAGAGAGATCGTTGTAGGCACGATATTGGAGGTCATGGAGCTTGAAAAGGTCCCCTCAAGAAGAATCCTCAACTTATAGATTCCATGCTAACATGACCCTCAAAATACAAGAGGAAATTTTATGGGTAGAGGAGTAAATTTGCCATGAATGGTAGGTCACTTTTGATTCAAGCGTTATGTTAGCCATTATTGATTGGGTTCTTGAAATAGGTAATTCACGAGGCCATGGAAATCATTATCTACATACTATTGATTTAAGAATGCATGTCAAATTGCTTCTTGGAAAAACCTTGGTGGATAGAAGACAATCCTAGGCCAATATTTTACATAGGTTAGATGAACTCTGAGACCTCATGCTTGCCATGGGAGGTCGGCTAGCTTGATTAGAGACGGGTTCTCCACCCAGTGCCCTGGTTCATCCACAATACAAGGTTGAGGAATAATAAAGTAACTTGGATACTTCTTTATCATCCCCATGCTCTAGATTCTTGCAATTTTATATGAAATTTGTCCTCTTTGACTAGCCCTGGAGGCTATAGTTATCTTTTACTTTAACTCTATGCTTAGTTAATTTTTTTTTTACCTTAGACTAGGCTTGTAGATCGATAAGGCTTCTATTTTTGTTCCTTTTCAATGGTTTTTGCCTAAGTGGGGAAGCAACTCTTTTTGTTCTCTATACATCAAGGACACTCCTTTGATTTAGCTAGTTCTTGACTCTTAAGGTGATGGGCCAATGAGAGTAACTTTACTTCTCTTTTTTCTTTTTCTTGCAAGTTAAATATATCACCTCAAAAGGAAAAATAAATCATTAATAGTAAAAAGGAACTCGCCTCACTCTACCACATAGGAAACTTAAGTTATTGGTTGCTTTGAGAAAACTTAAAGTATATGTTGAAACACATAACAACACTCATAACATAAAGCAATAAGCATACCATTAAGAGATAACCAAAACATGGAACCAATTTAGGTGTCTAATGATGTCACAATTCTAAATCCTTTGCAGTTAAACTAGGTGGTACTGTAGGTTTAAACTCACATTGGTGTGATGTTCCATGTGAGGAAGGAGAGCTTCCAACCTGTCAAGACTTGCTTGTTGTTTCCATTGATTTCACTAAATATCATTCAGGAAAGAAATAATATCATTCTGTTGTCATGTTTTTCTTTTAAGACCCTTCTTAGTAGGGTCTTTAACTACCAATCAAAAGTTACATAATGCATGTATTGGTTCCCTCTCCCCCTATTATGAATAGGGTGAGGAAGCTAGTAGGAAACCTCCTCTAATAAATCAAAATTTGAGTAAGTTTGTCAGACACGGGAAACATGATTCTCAAGCCTTTGAATACACCCATAAGTGCTTGGAGGGGTACATAAATAACATGTAGCTACAACCTCTTGGGCCTATAATTGGGACCAAGAGCAACCATTTTGGCCACGACCACCAACCCCACAGTGCCCACACATCCTTTGATGTGCCATGAAGTAAACACTAAGCTTTGAGGTAGAATAGAAAGAAAGACATCCAATCCCCAAACTTCCACAAATCCAATCTGAGCTCAGCTCCTTAGAGATAAATAATAGAAAAATAAAATAAAAGAGATGAACTGCTTCCCATCAGTATTCCTTGGACAAAAAAATAGTAAAATCCTAGAGTTTCCACCACAAACTCAAAACCATACCACCAAATTTAGGGCTTTGAAAAACAAGTTCTCCAAAAAAATCTATCAAGAGAGAGCATGCAATGCCTAAATGAAACAGGTACCAAGCCTTGATAATAATTAAAAATAATCTAGATGTAAAAAGAAAAGAGAACCCACATACACCTTCATAGAACTAATACGCATGCCCATAATGAGCCAATCATAGACAAATATAAAGGAAGGAAATGTAGAAGGTCTGGAGAATGAAGCTACTATCTTATCGCAAGTAAGAGGAACCACAAACTAGTCAATCAGGTGCCTCAAGTTTGCAAAACCTCCGATGCGACCTGACTAACCATCCAAGCGTTCACCACCAACACCAGTTTCTCCCATGCTACAACCATCTACTCTAACTCCCCTCGTCACTTGGAGAACCAGATAAATGTCCACCCAATTTCTCCCCCATGCAACAAGAACTCCAACTTTACCAATTTCACCAAGGAAAGTTCCCCTCCATCATGAAAATCTTAAATTAGCCATCAGAATGGAACAATGCAACCAAACACTGGGAGTGGAAGGAATATCCTATGCTTGCCAAGGAAAAAACAACCATAGGGTGTAAAATCCCACCTCTCTGCTAGGAAACCACAAACGAATACTCTAGTGTTCGACCAGCTATCAACAACATCAATTCGTCATGCTCACACGCTTCATGCGTGGGGGGGTGGCGAAGCATGCCACCCCCTCCCCCTCTTAAATTCCTTGGATAGTGGGTGGGGTGGCAAGCACCCTCGCCTAGATCAAATTTTATGTCTCTTCTATCACCCCACCATAATCTAATGTAAATCAATATATTTTTTACTTATTATGATTTTTTTAACTAAGTAAACATTTAATATAGCTTGAGTAGTCTTATTGGTTAAGAGCATGTGTTTCCTCCTAAGAGATCACTAGTTCAAAATTAGAGGGAGATAGAGTAAGTATACCTTCATAGACTTAGCAATCAGAGTATGTATATGCATTTGTAGACTTAGCAATCAAATTGCTATGGAGAGGTGGATCCCTTGTCTCACAAACAAGAGAGTCTCATACACCAATTTGGTATTTGACTTGGCCATGACCATCAAATTAAATAATAATAATTCAATGTAACACCTCATTTTACTTGTCACTCTAAAATCTCCTCCATACTCAAAACTGAACTCTAAAACTTATGATCAAAACATTTCACATAATATACCTATTCTATATTTTGGCAAAAAAAAATATTTACACAATTAAAAAAACCAAATTTACACCTAGGAAAATTCAAAATTTCTTACATTTAATTTTAAAAAGAAAAATAAATGTATATTTATATAAATATCATTAAACTTTCCAATCTAATAAACTATATACTATCAACCTTTACATGTATACCACACTCCGCAGCATGGTATAACATGAATAAATCTCACTCTACATAACAGGATGAATAATTCTCGCAGGATGAGAATTGTTTATTGAGTCGACGTATAAGGGTGTCTATTTAGTCATCAAAATTTACATTTTACTCGATTTTGCAACTCATAAGAATGTCTATCAAATCATCAGAATTATAATTTTATTATATCCGCAAAAAAAAAACCAAAAATAAAAAATAGAGAACAGAGAACTAACCACTTATTACTCAGCTGTATATTACCGGCCGCAGAATTGCATAGATCTCTCGCCATTTGTTTATCTATAATTTCTTTTGAACTCAGGCGATCTACGCATAAAACATTTTAGGGTTTTTCGTCGCTGATATTTATTCCACGTTGGTTCGACCATATTATTGGGTTGTAATGCTATCATGGCTCTGGCTCATCGCCAGGGCAACGGTCCCTTTGTAAAATTATGCTACAGTTTTAAACTCTCGGATCCCTCAGGAATTTAAAATAAAAAATTATAATATAGGAAAAATCATTATCCTAAATTTTTAGAAATAAATTAATATAGCCGTCAATGTATAAAAAAAATTATAAATGGAAAATGATAAATAAAAGGATATTTCCAAAAGAAACGCATGACTAAACAATTAAAAAGGAAAAACTTAGTACTTGTGCTTTTAGAATTTAAAAACGACCATTTAAAAAACATAAAAAGCTTAAAAATAATAATAAGAATGCGAAAATGGCTAACAAACTCAAAAGCTATATTGTTTATACTAGGAATTTCAAAATTATATAACAAAATATATTACATTTTGGGAATTTCTCATTAAATATTAAGATTTAAATCCCAGTAAAAATCATAGCTCAATCTATACCTATTAGATGTGATAAATTAATACAAACAATATAAATATTATCTTTTAAAATTTGAAGCAAGAGAAGACATTTTAGGATAATAAAAAATATCATTTGTCAAATTTCAAATATAATATTTTAAATGATATTCCAGCATAAATTATGATGGATACTAAATAAAACGCCAAATAATCTTGAAATATTTTAAAGAAATTCACAAAATATTAAATGTGAGTTTTCGAATAACACAACATATCTAGAAAGGAGAAAGAAAGATTAAAAAACTCCAATCATGATACTACTTCATTATAAATCAAATTACAACCATGTTACTCGCTTTAATTAAATATTAATATTCAAAAACATCCATAGTATAACATTGTTTATAATATTAATCCATACATTTTTAATAAATTTTTTTAATATTATAATTTAAATATAAACGTTTTTGATTTTTAATATTATAATTGAAAATCTTTCTTTCGTGTAATTATATGAATTTATCCATTTCTGCTTTATGTTTTTCTATTCGGTGGCCTTGCGACTCCTTTTTGTTGCCATCTCCTCAGCGTAACAAAAAATTGCAGATTTATCCACCTTTGATCTTTATCACCCCCTTTCTATTCTTAGACCTTGACCTCCTCAAATTCACCCTTTTCCTTGTCCCTCCAACCTTCTCTTCCTTTTCCCTTTCACTCCCTAATCCATCTGTCCCCAAGTCGACGTCTGCCGGCTGCAATCTATTTCTCTAGACAAACAATCAACCATGAGTAGTTCATCCCCTAATTCCCTCTTGGCCCAATAAATTGTTGCCCTCAGTGCCTTGGAGTCCAATGGACAACGATTTCAGAAATATCCTCCATCTCAATTCGTCAAGAAACTCGATGACATTCTGAAGATTGAAGTATTTACCTCTCAAGCTAGATCGCATGTCCTTGAGCTATCTAAATGTGCGCTTGTAGGTAAATTCATGGGACTTTGGACGTCTTCTCAAACTGTCCATGTGTGGATCGAAAGCAACTAGAAACCCATAATGAAAGGTGTGGTTGCTTCCTCCTTCTATGGGAAACGATTTTCACTTTTTTATTTGAAAATAAGTTAGATAGGGTCTTTATCTTCAAGAGAAGACCATATTTCATGGGTCCCCAAGGTCTCTATCTTGATTATTGGAGCCCAAATTTCAACCTCGATTACGATGTTCCCACTTCTCTCCTTGTTTAGGTCAAACTCCCCTACCCCCCACTTAAGTGTTGGAATGATGCTACATCAGATGAATCGACAATGTTGTTGGCAAATACATTAACTATATTGAACATCGTGAAGGTGTTTTATTATGTGCTCGCATATGTGTCAAGGTCGATCTTCACAAAGGGATCCCCACTGCAATTAATCTCTACCTTGACAACTAGTCCGATATTTAAGAAGTTTATTATAATCATCTTCCCCTCAAATGAAAAAATTATCATGAATATGGGAACTTTCCCAGAAATCAACCTAAAATGTAAAAAGATAAGAAAAAAAAAGGAGATATATGGGAGCAATCATAGCAATCTAAGAAGATATGTGGCCCCAATAAACAAAAACCTCCTCCAAAGCCTTAACGAGATAAGTAAAGCTAAAAAGGAAAAGTATTTTATTCCATAAAGAATAAAACACCAAGGAATGGTGAAGGGTTGAGAAGATAATGAAACCTAGAAGGAAATGAGAACAAGATTGGATCCCTTGCTACCATAACTGAATAAAGGGAAATACCATATCAAGAAATCAAACTAGACTGGAAACTTGAGCAACCCTCCCATCCAGAGCGAGAGGAAGAACCCATGAATGAGTCTGTATCTAATGTAGATCGAGATAGTAATTTAGAGGAACACTCAATGGAAGAAGAGGCTTTCCTCTCTCTAAGAGAAATTACAATTGTTTCTTCTTTATCAAGCTCAACAGTTGAAAAATCAGAAGGAGAGAAAATAATGAGTATGAATGTCATTCACGTAGATTGGGAAGAAAAACCAACATAGAATTATGCATTGAAAAGACTGAAAATTAAAATTAGTTAAACCACCAACGCATTATCCCCCATCAATTGGTACAACATGGTAACAAAAGTAGCAACCAAATCAAAGTGTAAGTAATGATATTTGTCTCATGGAACTGCATGGGTCTTAGATTTTGAAAAAGAATGG